>PVLA01015516.1:0-24897 GCA_004027455.1 Hydrochoerus hydrochaeris
AGAGATTGTTTGTTTTCCTATGCTTAATAAAGCTGTGCTACCATTTGGCTTGTGCTGACCAATTCTTTGCTGAGGACAAAAAGAACCGAGAAGGCATCTCTAGAAAGAGACTTAGCACTCCATAATTCAATGATATCAACCACAATTCCTCGGGATGAGGCAAATCTGACTTCAGCAGCAGGAGGTTATCTCAAAGAGGTCCAGAAGTACATATGATAAATAATAAATTGGTAGCCCTGGCTGCAGATAGACCTACGGTTATTGCAAACATTAAATATAGAGTGGGGATTTGGTCTGAAAGTGACTCTTTCTTCATGGCAGGCTAGCTTTGGAGAAGAAATCCATGGCAGTGTTCACCATGTCTTGGAATGTTATAACCAGAAGCCATCTCAAGAAAGGATTATTTGTTAAGGACTGAACTAATTAAGTATTCAGAAGTCATAGAACAACCTGGCTCTGTGGAGGCACCATTGTCATTGGGTAGTTTTTCTAAAATTGGCCCACTAAATAAATGTTATGTGGTTCTGGGTTGCTTGCCTGTCCTTAGAATTAGATTCCAGATTCTTCTCATGTTGCACAAAGAACTGAACAAAATAATCAAAGGATAGTGCAAAAATTCAGTTGAAAAAATAAGCAAAAGCAGTGAAAAAATTCATTTGAAAAAGTAAAAGTGAAGGATGAAGAAGTAACTGGCTTTGTAGAGTGAGTTTTGACCAAGCAAAAGGAAAACAAAAATATATATGTACATCCTAGAGGAAGAAGGGTGGGCAATCATAAGGAAAATCATGATAGCACATGCTTCTTGGTGTCTCTTTCTTTTTATACTGTCCAAATCTCAACCCTTAAGAACTTCTACCTAGAGGTCCTGAGAGGTGGTGCTAGGGTTCCCATACTTCAGGCTTTTATCAGGTGGAATTGTCATGATAAGTCCGTGGTCAGGGTTCTGGGAACTGTTCGGTGCATTTGTCCTGAGATTTTGTAATTAACAGGTCATGTTTACTTTCTCAGTTAGCTGCCATGTCATAATCTCCTATGTTACACTGATGCAGTGTCTGGGTGGGACAGAAGAAGGTTGCAAGATGAGGGATATTCACAGACCCTCCAGAAAGTTTAAGCAATGGGGAGCTTCATCTCCAGAGGGAGGTTGGTCTGTACCATTGCCCTTTGTGCTAAGGAACAAGACCCTTCACATGTACTTTATCTGAGGGACTGGATCTGAGAGCACCAGAATTGCACCTAGCTGATTGCTTCATTCCTACTGCTGCCCCCACCCAGCACAGAACTCAGAGGTCTACTTGCTTCTCCAATCTCCAATGTAGGTGTGAAACAGTTAATTCTGTATACACTGAGGTCATGGTCATAATGTGAAGGAACAAAGTTGTGAATCAAAAGAAAGAGATTTGGACAGTTTTTATTGGAAATAAGAAGAGAAAAAAGGTTCCTTCTTTCTCCAGGTGGGGAATCTGAAAGGTGGAATTTCCTATGTACCTTCTTGATCTAGGAGGTACAGCATGGAAACGCCGGCTGGGTAAATAAGCAGGACCTGTCAATTCCAAGATACTAGGACCATGCCAAATAATTTTTAGGACCCTGTGTGTAGAACTTCTCATAGCTTCCCATGAGATGTGGACTGTATATAAGACATAGATGGCACAAAGATCCCACCACACTACTATTCACAGTAGCCTACTCTGTATCTTTTAAACCAGGGTATATACTTTTAGTTTTGATTTTATCTTTTCTATTTTTCAGTCCAAGTTCAATTTTCAGTCCAACAGCCAATTTTCTCCTGACTTCATCGTCTCTCACTTTTCAAATAAACTTTGGGCTCCATTTTTGGCTTGTTTCATCCAATTCTTTGTTTGAGACAAGAAGGACCTGGAATGCCTTTAGTTGGTGAGCCATTTCTAAAGAAACTAGCTGACAACATTTTAATGGAGCCAGTGGGAGATAACATTTTGGCATATCTAACAGCAGATAACATTTTGGGGTAACTCCTTCCCCAAAGGGAACATTTTGGAATGGTCAGTCATGGAAGTAAAAGTTCAAGTGCAGGAAACCATGTTAAGACCAATGTTGGAACACCATGTTTCTCTCTAAAATGTCACAGGGGTTCTTTTATCCTTTCCTCATGCATTCTCTCTTCTAAGGTGAGAACCTGGGAACACTTCTGAAGGTACCAGGAAAAGATTTCCTAGCTTGGCCTGAGGATAGAGGAAGGAAATGAAGGTTTTTACTTTACTTTCTACTCAACTGCACTCACTCTGTGGGTATGACTTGTCCACACATTTGTTTTTTGTGTATTTTTATACTCCTCTTTTTTTGAAATTAGCCTGGTTTTTGCTTACTCTAGTTTGTCAATGACTTTTTCTGTTTGTGCTTTGGTCAGGAGTGCTGTCAGGTTACCTTGCCACATGGCCAGCACTTTGTTACCATCTTATCTTATCTGACCATGTGTAACTTTTACCAGTAGCTGACGTCTGTTTTTCTTTATCTCCTTATTTCTTTTTTTTTCTAATAATTTATCTTACTATGCTATTAATGACACATGAGTAAATCAGCTGGAAACACATGTGCGCAAAAGGTTGGATCTATTTGCCAGGGTCCAGAGACTTGAGATCATGGATGACCAGAGGAGGTTCAGAGCTTAGCCAGAGGAGAAACTGAATTTGTGTATGGTTTGGGGATGAGGTCATAATCCCAAAGAATCTGGATGGAATGTTCATGGCACAGTTCCAAGGGTGGTCAGTGTAGATATGCATATAATGATGGCCTTTGTAGCACCAGGCTGATTGTATGTCCAATCCTAAATTATTTTTATGGCATCTGTTCTGTTTCTTGAGTACAGCATGGCTCTTTCAGTGGCTTCCTGTTGTTAGTTGAGAATGGCCTGTTTGCTGAGAAGGTCCTGTTGGGCTCAGGCATAACATTGCCATCTTTTTGCTGTTATATACAGAGGCAAAAAAGTGGGTGACATTTCTCCTGGCTACTTAGTGTATGACAAATGGGTATGTTTTAAGGGCTTCTTTTAAAATTTAAAGGGACAAGTGGGAAATGTTTTGTGATTTAAGGGCTCAATGAGGTCTTCTTTTATGAGTTTATAGAGGGGTTTAGTGAGAGGAGCATCAGGGAACCCAGATGGGAAAGTATCCTGTTATGCTAGAGAGGAGAGAAGTTGTTTGGTAGTACGGGTTGGAATCTGGGAAATCAATTGGATGCAGTGTGGAGGTAAGGCTCTGGTATATTTGTGGAAAATGATGCCCAGAGAAGTGACAAATGGGCCTTAAGGGAGAGACATGATGATCCTTGGAATCTAGATGCTGCAAAAATAAGAGTCTTTATGAGATGACTCACAAGAAGGGCTGCAGAGAAGGAGCTAATCACACTGTGTATGAGGTGAGAGGAGAGGGGTGAAAGGAAAGTAAATCACATGCAAGGTACTGACCTAAGTAGTGGAGGCTGTCCCCTCAGAGCTGAGGCAAGACAATGCAGGTTAACTGCTGGGACTGATGTGTCAGGTTCTTTCCAGGTGAAGGCGAAGAGAGGCTGTGAGGAGTGCAGGGAATAGGGAAAAAGGGATCTTTCAAGTATAAGACAGAATGATGAGTGGTAAATGAAAGGATGGAAGACAAAAGTGTGAGGTGTTAGATACCACAGGTATATGGGAAGGACAATCTGATTGACAGCATGGAAATCTTATCGTAGCTTGTAGGGATCATCTGTCTTTTGTACTGAGAGAATGAGTGTGTTGTAAGAAGTCATTAGGGGGGCAATCAGTACTGGTTGCATTTTAGGAATGGTCAGAGTAGCTGGCAACTTGGCTAAGATATCTTGTCCTAACAGACAAATGGGACAGATAAGGTTGACTAAAAATGAGTATAGGGAAAGATGCTGACCCAACTGGCATCAAACTGGAGGTGGGGCAGGTTTAAGACAATGTCTAGAGACATCGTTGTCAATGCCTTCAAGAGTAATTGTGGTCAAGGAGGCTGATTCTTGGAAGGAGGGAAAAGTGGAGTGCACGGCCTCAGTGCTAAAATGGAATGGGGTGGACTTACTCTCTGCTGTAAAACTCACCCAGAATTAAGCATCTGAAATGTTCCAAAGGGTCTCTGAAGTGTTTTGTGAGTTAGACTTCAGTGGCCAAACCAAGAAGACCTCAAAAAGAGCTAGTCAGGGGTCAGTGGGGCCATGGCCCAGAGATGCCAGGGTTGGCTGTCAGTGTAAAGCAATCTGATTTCCAGTAGGGACCCCCACAGGTGGGACACAGCTTAGGGGCATATAGGGTTGCAGGCACTCCCTAGCCCAGTGACTGTTCTGGAGCCATTTGAAGCACAGATTTGGAATGGTATCCTTAGACAAGGAGATCTTTAGCTATCAGATGAAGGTTTGATCCAGACTCAGAGTTTTTTACAGTGGAAGCTAAAATTTGCAGTTCAGAAATGTGTTTTTGAGCACTTTCATCTGTCTTATTAAAGACTTTGCAGGCCAAATTGATGAGTTCCTATTGTGAGGTTTGATTGCCAGCCTCTAGTTTCTGTAATTTTTTAATGAATATCTGGTGCTGATTTATGATAAAATACATCTATAGGATAAGTTATCCCTTTGGCTTTTCTGAGACCAATGCTGTGTTGCTGTGGCTAAGTGAGTCATAAAAAGAGCTGGATTTTCATCTCTGTTCTGAGTGATTTCTTTGAGTTTATTAAAATTAACTGCCTAATGGACCACTCTGCAAAGTCTTATTAGGTAAGAGACCATGCACTATCAGTGTACTATATCTTCAGATTCTGCCTGATAGTTCTGGTTTGGGTTTTCCTGGAGCAGAGCAGCAGTGCCCACTGGAAAGCGAACCCAAAGGAGGTGCTATTAATCCCCATAGGAATGGACCAGGGTCTTCATTCGGCTGGATGCAAATTCAGATTGAGGTAAAAACTATCTATTCTGAGTTTCTGCAGGGTTTTTACCATGAACAAGTGTTGGGCTTTATCAAAAGTATTTTCTGTGTTTATTGAGATTATCAGGTGTTTTTTGTTTTTGGCTTGTTGATATGACATATTACATTTATTGATTTGCATATGTTAAACCATCCCTACATTCCTGGAGTAAATCCCACTAAGTCACAATATATAATCTTCTTGTTGATTTGCTGTATTCTATTTGCCAGTATTTTATTAAGAATCTTTGTATCAATGTTCATTAGTGATACTGTCCTATAGTTCTCCTTTTTGTTTGGATCTTTCTCTGGTTTTGGTATCAGAGTAATACTTGCCTCCAGGAATGAGTTAGGAAGGATTGCTTCCATTTCAATTTCATTGAAGAGTTTAAAGAGTATTGGCATCAAATCTTCTTTAAATTTCTTGTAGAATTCAGCCATGAATCCTTGTTTGTCACAGCTGAATGCCTTCTTTTGGCTGCAATGGATTTTGATAGATTCTTAGCCATTTGCTACCCTCTCCTTTACTCTGTGCACATGTCACTCAAAGTCTGTGTTCAGTTGGTAGCTGGATCTTGTATCTGTGGATGCATAAATGCAATAGTGCAGACAAGTTTTACTTTCACTTTGCAATTCTGTCAAGAAAACAGACTGGACCATTTTGTCCTTGATGTTCAAGCACTGATCAAGATTTTCTGTGTTGATACCTTTGTAAATGAAATTGTGCGGTATATTCTTTCTGCTTTCATCGTCATCAGCACCACACTAGTGATTCTGTTGTCCTGTGCATACATCCTCTCCTCTGTCCTGAAGATTCCCTCAATCCTAGACAGGAGTAAGACCTTCTCCACCTGTAGTTCCCATACAGCAGCAGTGAGGTTATTCTATGGAACTGTGTTCTTTGCATATGCTCAGCCTGGGCCATTTTCTCAACAGAGCAAAGCAAGGTTGTAGCTGTGTTCTACACACTTGTAATACCAATGCTGAACCCTCTAATACGCAGTCTGAGAAAAAAGAGATGTTAAAGATGCTATGAAAAGGATAGTGTGTGAGAAATGGTGTTCTCAGTGACATTTAAAAAATAAACTATACGGTAGTAACAGTTTGATTTCCAAGGGTTCTAGTCATTATTGTTTCTGTGAAACTATGTCAAAGATATTTTTTATGTGGCAGTGAATGTCAAAGTCCAGTTTTATAAAATGATATTTCTAGCAATTTAAGTATACAATCAAAATTATTTTGTCTAGAACTCACCAAACACATAGATTCAATTATGATGTAACAATTATATTTTAAGTTTACTTTGACTAAGAAGTAAATTTTAAAAGTTGTTCTTATATATCTATTAAAAATTGTGTATTATTTAATGAGTAAATTTATCTTTTTTACAAGGTCAAATGTACTGAGTGGTGGCAGAATAATAATAGAACATTTTTCCTGGAGGCAAGTATTACTCTGATACCAAAACCAGAGGAAGACTCAACCAAAAAAGGAGATCTACAGACCAGTCTTCCTATTAGCATAGGTGCAAAAACTTTCAGTAAAATACTAACAAACAGAATACAGTAATTCCTTAAGAAGATTATACACGATGACCAAGTGGGATTCATCCTAGGAATACAGAGATGATTCATCATATGAAAATCAAGAAGTATAAAACCACATCAACAGAGACAAAGACAAAAAATCTCATGATCATCTCAATAAAAGCCAAAAAACATTTTGATAAACTCTAACATTAATTGATAATAAAAATCTTGCAAAAATTGGAATACATGGTCTTCATATCAATCGGATGAAAGTTATCTACATCAAACCAACAACCAAAAACATACTAAATGAATAAATGAAAGCTTTCACTTTAAACTCAGGAACAAGCAAGGATGTACCTCTATCACCACTAATATTCAATATAGTTTTGGAAATATTAGCTAAAGCAATTAGACAAGAGAGAAATAAAAGGAATAAGGATAGGAAACGGAAAAGTTAAATTATCATTATTTGCAGATGACATGATACTCTTCAGAGAATACTTCAAATACTCCACTGAAAGACTCCTAGTCTTAATAAGCAAATTCAGCAGTGTAGCTGGATATAAAGTCAACAGTCAAAAATCAATAGTATTCTTGAACACAACAAATTCACTGAGAAAGAAATTATGGAAATATCACCTTTCACAATAGTGTCTAAAAATGAAATACTTATGAATCAATATAACACAAAGGATGTAAAAGATATATACACTGAAAATGACAGAACTCTGGAAAAGCAAAGATAACTTCAGACAATGGAAAGATTTCCCTTGTTCTTGGATATGAAGAACCAACCTTGTCGAAATGGCCATACTGCTAAAACTGTTATAAAGATGTAGCGTAATCCAGATCAAAATATCATTAGCATACCTCACAGACCTAGAAAAAATATTCCTAAAATTCATTTGGAACCATAAAAGACCTAGAATAGTAAAGGAAATTCAGGGAATAAAAGGCAAAACAGGAGGTATAGTAATCCCTGAGTTGAAATTTTACTACAAAGTTACTGTGATAAAATCAGCTTAGTATTGGCATAAAAACAGACTTGAGGATCAGTGGAACAGTTTTCAAAATATAGACACAACTACAAGACACTCAGCCACCTCATCATTGACAAAGTGGTCAAACATGTTCTCTGGAAGAAAGCCTCTTTAATAAATGGTTCTGGAATAATTGGCTTTCTACATACTGAAGTTAAAACTACACACATGTCTATCATCATGTACCAAATGAAAGTCAAAATGTATCAAAGGGCTAAATATTAAAAGAGAAACACTAGATCTACTGGATGAAAAGGTAGGTAGAATTCTTGAAGACATAGGCGTAGGCAAAGAGTTCATGAATAAAACAAAGTACCCGGGAAACATTTCAAAGAATCAACAACTGGGATCTCATCTTATTGAAAATTTTTTGCACATCAAAAGAAATCACCAAAAGAGTGGAAAGAAAACCCATAGAATGGGAAAAAACTTTAGCCAACTATCCTTCATATAAATGACATCTATCTGGAACATGTAAAGAATTAAAAAAACATCAGAACTCTGAATTTAGAGACCCAATCCAAAATGTATATCTGAGATAAATACACACATTCTCAGATGAAGTACACATACATGAAGAAACATTCAACATGACCCATCATTCAAGAAATGCAAATTAAAACAACACTGAGATTCCATCTCACTACAGAATGATGTCCGTCATCATGAAATCAATCAATACCAAATTAGTGGGGCTGTATGGAAAAAGCAACACTTCTCCATTGTTGGTTTCACTGTATACTGCTGCAACCACTATGGAAATCAGTGTGCAAATTCCTCAAAAAACTAGAATTGTAGGTATCATTCAATACAGTTATTCTCCTTCTGAAAGAATTTTCTCAGTTATATAATGTGTACCCATTTTTATAATGTCACAATTTTTAATAACTAAATTTTGGAATATTGCTCAGCTATAGAGCAGGATTATTTTGAAGCTTTTATAGGATACAACTTGAGAGCATTCTTGTAAGTATATAAATCAGACTTTCATGTGTATCATGTTGTCTCCCTAGTATAAAAAAGAAAGAAAATAAGATAAAAATTTACAGTAGATATTATGAAAATGAAAGTTAAAGTCCTCAAAAGGAAGGAAGAACTGGGATTGGGGAAAGGAGAAATTAAAAAAGGGTAAAGATTATATGCATATATGTATATGTATGTGTGTATGTATAAAGATGCAAGTTAGGTAACTATACTACTAATCTCTGTTTGTTCATCAAAATGAACAGTTTGTGTTTCCATTGACTGTGTCATCATTTTTTTCATTCCTAAATTTTATAATCCAAACATCTACTTTGAGGACAACAAAATCCAATATATTAACTGGTGTTAATTTCTGACTATTTTGTTTTGAAATACTATATCATTTTTGTCTTTTTTGTTTTTAAAATAAAAAAAAGAAATGAGAGATGCTAGAAACATAGAACATCTTTAAAAAAAATATCATAGGTAGTAAGTGGGGCCTGTGCAAGAGAAATCACGCGATCTGCAACTGACAAAGCCACAGGGCAAAGCTGTCCAACACTCTGTCTTCACCATCTGTCCCAGATGATAGAAGTGGAGCTACAAAGTTTTATGTTTGCCCTGTTGGATTATTTTCCTGTTTTAGTTTGATTCTATTCTTTCTCTTTACTACTTCCATATAGCATGGTGATGGTTACCTTGTGGGATTATATCTTGGGATTCTGTGCAATGGTTTCTTACTTTTACAGGGATTCATAGCTGAGTTACTTTGAGTCCCAGAAAAAATTTAAGACTTCTAGTTTTGAGCAATACTTTAACAGTTGAGTTTAAGCATTAATCCCAGTGGGGCAGGGATTAATGCTTTTTTTCATTTTAACAGAATAGTGTCATCATATTAGGCAGAATTACAAATTGATTATTGTATTTATTTGGAGATTTATAAGGCTCAATGTGATGTGATTAATGGCAAGTTGACGAGGGGTATATTTTTGCCAGTTAATCTTGACTAACAACTTGAATAAAATTGAGACTTGTGGAGAGGTGATTGGATTGTGAAAGTATTTACCACATTGATAGGTTTAAAGCAGAATAAGCTACTAGGAGGTGGTGCTTAGGTGGAGGATATAGGTGATGGGGGATGACTTTGCATGTTACATTTGGTCATTGGCTCCTTCTTCCCCGGATTTTCCCAACCTTGTCAGCTTCTCTGGTGTCTTGAGTTGAGCAGGTCTCCTCCACCATGAACTCCTACAGGAATGTCTTTGTCTTGCAACCAACTGACTATGGACTGAACACTCTGAAACTGTGACCCAAAATAAGACTTTCCTCTTTTCTATAATTTCACATTTCAAATTTTAATACTCAACAAATAATTATAATTTATCTTTTATGAACAGTAGTACTTTAAATCTTTCAAAATTACGTAAGTTTTGTTTTTTCTGGGTCTGAGATTTAGCTCAGCAGTGTAAGTGCTAAACTGGCAAAACCTAGGTCATGAGTTCAATTCCTGGTACAAGAAAAACCCTTAAATTTTGGTTTTTCTTATAAGGAATAATATGGTATACAGTAGCAATTTTGCAGAAAATGTTATTGCATCACATAAAAGGTAAGAAATATGATGTCTTTGCAATTAATAAACTAAGGATATAGTCTATTTGTCTATGATGGGACAAAATATTTATTTCTTCACTATTTCAAACCTAGGATTCTGTTCATTTATGTTCTTCCATCTTTTCAAATGTAGTTTTGAAAAGAGTTATATTTCTTTCACTTTTTTTAAGGTAGGGAGAGATATATTTGACTTATCATTTCAGAGGATGATATTGTGTCATTCATTGCCTTGTGGATTTACTTTGAATTTCTCTGATTTTGTCAAGTTCTCTTTCTGTATTTATTGATATGTTACAATGATATTATCTCCCTTTCTATTATTGTGAAGAATTATAGATTTTCTAACATGAAACCAAATTTGCATTCCTGAGATAAAATAGATTTCATTTTAATATACTATGCTATATTTTAGGTATTGAAGAATACAACTTCTTAGAGTTAAAAATCCCATTTTACCATGATAAAAATATTCAAAATACATCTTTTCCTGAAAGAGTCTTCTTTGAATGGTGTGACACTGGATGTCCAAAGGTAACCTTGACCTCAACTGCAGTTTGCTATTATCTGGTGGTTGTTACCCAAAGTTCCAAGTCTAAGATATTGTGACAATTAAAAAAATTTTTTTTTGTACCACAATTGAACTCAGGACCTTGTGATTATCAGGCAGGTGCTATGCCACTGAGTTATAACCCTGGATCAGGAAAATAGAAACTTTTAGGACAACTGTCAGAAGACAGGTTTTCCAGTTTCTTGTCTTTTTTCCCATTATGTTTTCATGAGTAAGGGAATTTGGTTGTACATAACTGCATTTGTGTAAGCCTTCTTGTATCCATATTTCTTTCCCAAAACAAAGTTGTCATTCATTGGTAATTTTGTTTGTTCTGTCAATCTTTTGCTTTGCTTATTCAAAAAATGTAAGTTTTATAAAATTTTGCCCTTTGATCCAGGAAAAGGATGAGGTGAAGATGGAAAATATTGACCAATTATATCCAAAGTTGTCTTATTCTGAGATACACATTCATAGAGGTCTGGAGCATTTTATTTAGAATTATGTATAATTTTATTATGAAAACAGGAGATTATTGGATTTCCTCATTTTAAGCATGACACATTCTAGACTCAACTAGTGTTCCCTCCTTGAAAGTTATAGAATTATTTCTTTTTTCTTATTTTGAAGAGAGGACATTATATGCTATGATTTACATCTAGTCTATCTCCTAAAATTCTCATGTTCATTGGTAAGGCTTTTAGAATGTCACTGTATTATGGGGACACTAAACCCTTTAGAGCATTAATCCATTGATGAGCTGTTAGCTGAATGTGCTGTTGAGGGTGGGGCTCAGCTGGAGGAGTGGGTCACTGGAGGTGTGCCTTTTGAGGCTGTATCATTTTCTCTGGCTCTTTTTTGTTCTTTTTCCCTCTGACTGTGAGATCAGGAACTTTCCTTTGCCAGGTCCTTCTGCTGTAATATTTCCACCTTGCAACCAATTGACCATGAATTGAAACCTCTGAAACCTGAGCCAAAACAAACCTCTCCTTTTTAAAGTAGCATCTGAAATTCTACTCCAGAAAATGAGAGATGACTAATACAGAAGATTGATAAGAAGAATGGAGTATTGCTGTGTCTATATCTGGCCATGTGGTTCAGAAGCCTTTGGAACTGGTTTGTGAGAGGGATTTTGGAAATACTTGGGGACCTGAGCTGTAAAAGACTAGAAAGTTATAAACTGAGCATAATGGGAAGTTCTGGGCAGACCTCAGGAACTCAGAATGCTGATAAGAATGTGCATAGTAAATGCCAGGCTCAATCAAGGAGGATTGCATTGGGAATTGTGGTAGAGGCCATGCATGTTACATTTTGGCAAAATTTTGTCTGTCCTGAGGCTTTGTGAGAGACTGACTTAAAGGTGACACACTCATTGATGTGGCAGAGGACATTTCAAGGTAGACCAACATTCAGGCTATGGCATGGGTACTGCTGGCTGCTTCTAGCCAGACTTCTAGTGACAATTAGAAGAAAAATATATAGTGGACAGAATTTATAAGCATAAATTTTATCCCTAAAAGAAAACTACATGTAAGGTTGGGGACAAAGAAAGTGTAATTGTTGGAGACACTAGCACTGTTAAAAAGGAATGACATGCATGAAACTAGGAAAGAAGCAAGGTTCCTCCTGGGTGTCTTGGGAATTAATAAGACTTCACCCACTGCAACTGTAAGCTATGATGGCACAACACTTTCATTTGAGAAGGGATCCAACCCCTCCCAAGAAGGATTGCTTAGGGAATTGATTTCCCAGAATTCAGTTCATCATGATCAGTCATTCAGGCATTCAAAAACTACTGTAGCCATGGTACAAAGGAATCTGCCAATAGCTGGAGCTGGTAGCAGGCTGCATACTGCTTGTTTTAAAGATGTGAAAAATACAAATCCTGGAGTCATGGAAGCTTTCATCCATATTTCAAAGGAAGGCCTCTGAGGCCTTCTGGGCTCAACTTGCAAGGCCATAGGTTTGTGATTGAGGCCTTTTGGAGCTTACATGTTACTACCATCTGCCTAGATGTTTGACATAGTGGTAGAAGATTTAATGTTTGCCCTGCTGGCATTCAGTCTTGCTTTGTGTTTGTCCTTGGTAAGTCTTCTGCATTTCCTTTTGAAATTAGAATGCTTACCCTGTTTATTGTATTGTGGGATTATATAACGTGCTTTGTGAGTTTTACAACTATCATAGTTAAAAATTTGCCTTGAGAACTAGAAGACATACCAGAATTTTGAGCAATAATGGAACAGTTGGAACTTTGGGGAAGAAATTAGTGTGGTTTGAGTTGCATGAAGTATAGTTACATCCTGTTAGGTGGAATTATGAGCTTGTTGTTGTCTTCCTTTGGAGACTAAGGAGATATATTAGGGTATGAGTTTGACATGGGGTTTATTCTAGAGAAAATATGTAGGTGTAGTCATTGTATCTTTTCCCTTGAGTCATACCTTTAATGACTATGCCCCACTTGCAGTTGTAATATATTTGTACCCATTCCTTTCATGGCATTAGCCCTGAGTGCCTGTAGTATTTCTAACTATTTTAACTGACTCTCCTCTGAAGAACTGCCCCAAATTTCTGGGAGGAGGAAAGGGGCAAAGACCATTCTGGCTACTTCTATCTGAATAGGGTCATAGTTGTGATCAGCAGTCAGAAATATCCCCTCCCTCCAAGGATCTATATAAAGGTCCTCAATAGACACCAACTGTTCTTGTCTAGGGTAGGTATACAGCTATGGGTTTGCTATGGTATTAATCATATCAGTGAGAACACTATCAGGCATCATGAGCAGTCCATGATGATGGACAAGTCTTTCTGACTCCTTCATAGTTTTCTTCTGTTGTCATCTGGAAGAAGGTTCTCACTGGTGGGAAGAGCAGAGTCAAGTTCCTGCATGGGTGCACCATGGGGAGAATATCTCCATTGTCACATGCTCCTAAAGGGCACCCATACTATCTGTATACATCCTGCAATTACACAAGTAATCCCTGCTCCCATGCCAACAGAGTAAGTGGTCCCTCCCATTTGCCCATCTCTGGGCATCACCATAACACTTGTGCTTTCTCCTTTTCCTCATGCTCTTGTTGAAGTTAGTGGCAAGAATGCAAAAAACAAAAAGAATTTAGGGATGGTAGAAAAGCAGTTTCTAAGATCAATAATTATTATACTAGCACTGTTGAACTGCAATCTGTGAGAGAAATGTGAACTGCAAAGTGCCCAGAAGGTAAATACTGCAATAATAGTTCTTAAATCCTAAATCAGCCTCCACTTTCCTGATTTGTTTGGCATCGCAAACATAAACATATTCCAAAGGCTGGTGGAAGTCTCAGTATATTTCACCTTCAATTGTTCTTCTGTTAATACCTATGAGCAAGTGAGTTTCTCTTTTGGTAGGGGTCACTGAGATAGACTTCTGTGGGTCTGGCATTGCCTTGTTGATTTTTACCCTGTCCTTGTCCTGGAACATATCCTGTATTTTGCATATTTTTATCAGCAGGCAGGGTTGCCTTATTAGTAATTTGAACCTGCCTTCTTTAAGCAGAACCCTGTCCCCCAAATTGACTGGGATTTCTGCAATTCATGGCTGAAAGTTTTCCTTAAAGTTATCAGAACTTACAAAGGGCAGAGGTGCACTCTGCATGACCTGTCTGGATGACTGAGCCCAACAAGGAGGTGGCTACTACTCATGTGGGCCACACAGGTAGGTGTGCATGAAGATGAAGCCATCACTGAAACATTTGCACCTGTATCTATGTCCACCCTGAAAACACTTTCCTTTAATCTTGAGTATACAGGACTTGGTGGCCTGTGATACCTTGAGTGAAGAACACTTCCTTACTGGGGGTACTGTTAAGTACTTTAGCTTCTTGGCTCAGAGCAATGCTTATAATAGCCAGTAAAAGCATAGTTGAGCAATATAATCTCCTGGTTCAAAAACATAGATATCATGTAACTGAACCACAATCTTCATTTTTCCCCAAATAGTCTAAATTAATAATTCCAGGAAGTACTTCAACATCCTATAGGTTTAATCTACTTTTTCCTAAGACTAGACCAATGATACTTATGGGAAGCTGTCCCCAGAGTCCTGTGGGGATTTTAACAGGTTTTCTCTATCCATCAAATTCATCTATGCAGCAGCAGGAAGGTCTAATCCTGTGATTCCTGGGGTTCTGTTGATAAGGGACACACCATCCTCTAGTCACTCACTTAATATTTGGGGCTGCTAACCTTTACCAATAATGCTCCAACTATTTGTTGGGCCAGGGACCAGGCCACCATCCCGTGTCCCACAAGAGGGGTGCCATTTCAATAATGTTTAGAGCAACATTCATTGTTATCCCAATAATTTTCTTTTGATATCTAGGGCAAGGGCTCCATGCTCTCCCCTCCAGGAGAGGGACAATTGCAGTTTTTCTTCATGAGATTGAATGTATCATTTATGGATATGCCCTATTTTGCCAGAATTAACACATTGTATTCTTGAATAAGCCTGATTTTGCTTAATTAAGACAAATATAGCTTAAACAAACATAGAGGATTGATGACCTTTACTATCCACATCTTGGCATACTTTCAAACAGTTTCCAAGATTTTTAGTTGCTCAGAGGGCTTGTTTACATTCATGCTTAGCATTTTCCAAAGCCAGTTGCAGCATAATAATAATAATAATAATCTCTGCTGCTTGGGCACATAGCATTTTTGTAAGTGAGCTATGTACAGGGTGTAAGGTTCCTGTGAACCCTGAAGAATATATAAAAAGGACTGAATGGGGATACCCTCCTCAGGAATAGGTACTCAGGCTTGTTTCATCATGAGACCTCTGTTAATAAGCCTTGTTCAGAAAGTTTCACTGCGGGATCTGATCTGAGTGTGGGCCTGTTCCTATCAGCATATTTTCAGTAATCTCAGGATACCCTGCTTCAGCTGCTAACCCTTGAAGATTAACATGGAAATGTAAATATTGCCCTGCAGAAAGGCAAGATTTAGCCCAGTGCTTAATGTCTAAAGGAGGACAGTGCAAAGCTCCAAAGATAGTTAATGTGAAAGGTCCTTGAAATACATGGCTCATGACACTGGATTTTAGTTTTTTATGCATAAACTTTTTGTTGTGGACTCTTAGGGTCATGTTGGCTATTAACTGAAAATGCACATATCTCAAAGGGCTCTTTGTTAAACACACACTATTTAACCAATCTGTCATAATAGACACCACTGCTTTATCAACCACAGATGGAAGGGAAGGAGGAAGAGGAGGAGGAGGAAGAGGAGGAATCCAGGGCTCTCTACTCTCATTTTTATCTTCCTTCAAGGGTGCATTAGGTGTGGGATGTTTTCCTGAAGTTAAAGGATAAAGAACTCCATAGACCAAGTACCATGTAGAGAATGTTTCAAGGGGTATAACAGAGCCCTGGCTACAAGCATGCTCCAAAATTTCTCCCACTGAATCCCAACTGTCTACATTAAATATACCAGTCTGAGGAAACCAAGGATTATGTTTGATAACAACTTGTACCATATGAGAAAGGAACCAGGTACTAATTTGAGCCCCAGACTGGTGTGACAGAATTTCCAATAAAGGGGTATAATTCTGTATTTCAGTTAATAAATTCTACCCTATTACCCTAGCTGATAAAGTTTTACATGTGCACTCCCCTGGCTGAGGAAGTTTTCCACATGCACTCACTTTTATTTTCTTTTGGTTTTGCTCTGCTGACCAGCTCAGCTTCTTTCCACTGTGGGGCTCCCTGTCACTGATTCACTAACCTTTTCACCCAAGAGGACTCTCTCTTGTCAGATCTTTGTTCTGTTCCACTTATAGGAAACCAGCCTGAGTTTGTCTTTGACAGGGGTGTGGGGTGTGTGTGTGTGAGTGAATGAGGATGAAAGACAAAAAAAAGACATATAGTTTAGAATTTAGGGGCCAAAGGATCTCACCTCTAGTGCAGAGAAGCTCTGAGCATTTGGCTCATCTCACTCTTATTCACTTAGACATGTGTGCAAGCAATTAGAGTAGTACACGATTCATCTGGCTCCTACTATCTATCATATATGACCAGGTAAACAACCGTATCTCAGCTATGTTTGTTTTTCCCTGACACTTACAATAGTCAACAGTTTTGTCAGTTGATGTGAAGAAAGTAAATGGTTATAAAAGCATGCAAGTAGCCTTCTCCCCCAAAGCATGAAATTGTTAGTATGGAGTATGCTTGAAATAATCAGTGGAACTCTGTTTTCCAGAAAAAAAGAATTGAAAATATCTACATAGTAAAAATAAATCTGAAACACCTGCACTCATACACATAAAATAGACTTGAAATCCTGAACAATACAAAAGATATGTTATTGACTTTTGGTACAATGATTCCTGGTAAGATAAGAAGGAATCACATCTCTTGGCCTAGGAATTATCCTAAATCCCCGATGGTATGGAACAATAGCAGTTAGTTGAGGATGAAATAGAAAATGGTGAGATCAAGATGTAATCCTAACACTTGAAGGGCCACTTTGATGGAATTTTGCTTTCAGGGAGTGACATTATTTATCTAAAATGTAACAGAAATATCCATCATCTTCCTTGAACATCTGCCAACCTCTGCAGGCAACTTCATCAACAGTAGATCCATTTAACCCATAGGAAATTTAGGTTTAATTTCCATCAGAAGTATGTGTGTGTGTGTGTGTGTGTGCGCGTGTGTGTGTGTGTGCTGGAGATCAAACCCAGGACCTCTGCTTAGGCATCACTCTATCAACTGAACTTTACCCCAGTCTGAGAAGTACTCCTGGTAGTCTCAGTTTAAAGATGAAGCATACACTTGATGAGAAAGTGAAAAAAAATAAGTATAGATTGCAAAAAAACATATGTGAAATCACAAATTTAAATATATTTGTTACCCTATTTGGAGAGATTATGTACTGGTAGATTGGTTATATAAACTTCTAAATATTAATAGACTTATGCAAAGTCTGAAAATTTGGGGAAGTGGAGATATATTTTAAGACTACGCAAGAAATGAAATGAGTATTGTAGGAGATTTATAGAATTTTAAAATAATCATCTGCTATTTTAATATACTTTATAAAATGTTTAGTCAGTGTACATAACTATAAAATAATTTTTAATGTGCATATAACATATATTATATATTATGATAGTTGGAGATAGTAAAAGAAAATGTGCCACTCTGAAGGAAAAACCATGACTTACGTTCTTTGTTTTTATTCTGCATTTATTCTTGCCTTAGTAGGGAAATCACTGGTCATTTTAATTACTGATCACTTTAGGTCACAAATTGGTTTTAGAATTTAATATAAATCATGAAACTTACGTATACAAATGTACAAATTGTATTTATATTGATCTGGGTTTTATAATTCAGAAGCTCTTTTAAACATTCCTGATGAACGTATCATATTCTCTATAAAACGTGCTCTCTCTCTTTATTATATTCCTTGATAGATCTTTAGAAATCAAGAAAAAAACTAGATGTATAAAGTAGAAACGTAAAAATAAAAAGAATGACTGGTAAGAGGGGATGGATCTGGTGTATTTGGTGGTTCCCATTAAATGAATGGAATCAATTATAGTATCTTATGGCATAAAAAATAAGAAATGGATTGAGTTTATTAGATGTTTGTTCTAGATTCAGGCAGAGATTCTTGGAAGTGATTGTGAAACAATGCAATGAAGGGTGAGCAATAATTAACAGTGACTAAATAACTTTGATAGAGGCAATTTCTATTCTTCCTGGAGGTAATAAGATGTAACCCACTTATTACCATCAAACTTAACAGGAACTTACTTTGTTAGGATTAGTTGGCAATTAAAAATAAATAAACAAATCCTTCCCCACTCTTGTCTTACAGAAATTTTTCACTATTCAGGTTAACCCTGAATAAAGTATGTTGCAGAAATCAATATTAAAAGGAAAACAAAACAAAACTTCCCCAGGTGATTCCAGGTATGAGGTTTGGCAAAAACTGACCTAATTGAATTCAAGGGCCCTTTTTATTTTTCAAAGAGACCACACAATCATACATATATTTTTCTTGTTTAACTTCTTGGTTTTAAAGAAATTTATATGGCTTCATCAATGAAGTTATGAAAGGCAATATGCATGAAGAATTCTTTGTTCTGCCTTTGTGAAATATGAAGAGTAAGATTTTTCTTGAAGCTCAAATTGAAGACCCAGTGTAATATTTTCTTTTGGTTCCAATGAGACTCAGAAATAAATAGGTCTATGAGTTGAGTGTACTTGGATATCTGGGCAAATACATACATGGTGTAAAATGTTTTTGTCATTAAACTTTCAACAAATTCTCCTTTAAAAGAATAACAAACTTAAAAATTCATTAGTTAGATTTCTTTTGGAATAATCTGGATCTCAAGTAAGGTAACTGGTTTTTAAAAATCGTAAACTTTTCTGAAGATTTCTAAAATAACAAAATTTTGTTTCTTTTTCTAATTCTTTCATATGTCATTTATTCATCATGTACCATTTGCAAGTGCTTATATAAGTTACATACATCATTTATTACTCTCAAAATCATAAGCTGATATTCTAAGTCATATTTTGGTGGTGAGAAAATAGAACCTCAGGAATGTAAACAATTTTCTCATGATCACTCAGCCAGTGAGAGAGAGATCATGGATTAAAACTCAGGTTTATGTGAGCTGAGACACCATAGTTTTAACTGAGAAAATTTCTTTACTTCATAAAAAATAGTAACAGAAGGTAAATCAGTTTCACATGTGCTTCTATTATATTTTTAATCTTACTGTAAAAGATAGAAGTAAATTTCTTGAAGGATTATTTTGCTAACTCAAAAATTAAAGTGTATCACAGAACCACAGAATTCTAACATAAATTTTTCTACTTTGGATTTAACCTTTCAGATATGTTAAATGTCATTAATATCTTATCAGCCAGTTTAAAATTTATTAATCAGTTAATTTTTAAAAAACAAATCAGAACCTATGTACACACATTTTTTTATCTTATTTATTTGTAGGAATGTCTTGTGTCTTATTAACAAGTTATATAGAGAAAAGCAGCTCATGTTGGAGGAATCAATCTTAAGTTTTATCCAAGAGTCTTTCATATAAACAAAATACCTTATGTGATTAAGACAGTAAAGCATGTGCTGACACTTGTCTGTTGAAAAATGTAGCTACTAATATTCAGAGACTAGCAGTAAATGAAGAGGAGGCAGAGGTGGAAAGTGTATGGTGGCATAGCAGATTAATTTGATCTATCACTTGGATGACTCCTTAAGACTGATGATTCAGGCCAACTTATGGAAATGTAGATTTTTGTTTCTAATATTTTTATATAGAAGAATCCCTTGGGAGTCAAATTAACTGTATCTTACAGTAGGAAAAGAAATTCTCCCAAATTCCCAATTCAAAATTAAAGGAATCTTGTGTTTATTTATTTGACTAACATTTAGGTTTTTAAGATATTTTAGTCACTCTAAACATTGCTTTTCATATTTAGTTTCATGGAATCACCATAGCATTCCTTTATAGTGAGTATTTTTAGTACTGCACATTTGAAAATGGAGGATTTTTGATTCATTAAAGATGTAGGTGGTTAAACATTCTTTCATACTGAACAAGGTAAAGCTTATACTCAGTTCATCTGCCTCAAAGCCTAACAGATGACATAAAATGACTGTCAGACATATGTTTTGCCCATCTATATTTCCCATATCATAATGAAACTAAATATATTAAAACCAAACTAAGCATCCTCATATTGGCTGCACACTGTGAACTTCCAAATGTAAAGAAATTTTGTAAGATATGCTGCTGAGAAAAGCTAAATTTGTGTTAGCATGTTTGTTGAATATTTTAATTTCAGGAACCAAAGTTGGCCAAAGCTTTTTATAGGCTTCTCGATAATATATGCACTTTTTCACTAGGTCTCAGCAATGAGAAGTGAAATGAATAGAAATTACTCAGAGTTGACAGAGTTTATTCTGCTGGGGTTCAGAACATCTTCAGAAGTACAGGTTTTCTTATTCTTGCTTTTTTTGATTATCTATCTATTCATTTTATTGGGAAATATCAGCATATTAATTGTCATTAAAACAGACTCTAGACTTCACACACCTATGTACTTCTTTCTCCGAAATTTGTCCCTTTTAGATCTTTGCTACTCTACAGTCATTGCACCCAAAGCTCTGGCTACTTTGTTATTCCAGGAGAAGAAAATTTCTTACAATGGATGTGCAGTACAATTCTTTTTCTTTGCCCTATTTGTTGGGACTGAAGGTTTTCTTCTCGCTGTGATGGCATATGATCGCTTCTCGGCCATCTGTTTCCCTTTTCTCTACATGGTGCATATGTCTCAGCAGGCTTGTATTCACTTGGTGATTGGTTCCTATGTCTGTGGATGCATCAATTCCATGATCCAAACAGGCTTCACCTTCAGTCTGCATTTTTGTGGTGAGAATAGACTGGATCACTTTTTCTGTGATGTCCCGGCCCTGATCAAAATTGCATGTACAGACACCTTTGTGAATGAGATTGTGCTTTTTATTCTCTCTTCTCTCATCATCATCACCACCACAACTATAATACTGGTTTCCTATGCATACATTCTCTCTACTGTCCTGAAGATTCCCTCCATCCATGGCAGGAGTAAGGCCTTCTCCACTTGCAGCTCTCACATCATAGTCGTGAGTTTATTCTACGGAACTGTGTTCTTCATGTATGCCCAACCTGGGGCCTTCTCCTCACCAGAGCAAAGCAAGGTTGTAGCTGTGTTCTACATTCTTATTATTCCTATGTTGAATCCTCTGATTTATAGTTTGAGAAACAGTGAGGTGAAAAGTGCTTTGAAAAGAATATTGTTGAGAAAAGTATCTTTTCACTGACTGAAGCTAAAACTGTAGAATTAACTAAAGGCAATATTTTCAGGAATTTAGTGTGAAAAATTTTCAACAAAAGGCATGTGAATGTTTTGATGATTAAAGTTTATTTCCATTGTTATATCATACTTAAAGTCTTTTAAAATGAGTTAAAAATACATGTTTTTTTACATTTCTACATAATTATTTTAGTGTGAAATCTAGGTATTTACTAGTTTTAGACTTTCAATCGAAATACATTACTTCCCATTTGGTAAACTACTTATTAGATTGATTAATAAAATATGTCTATCTACATATATAAATAGCTACATGTTCATCTATATGTTGGGTTGGGGAAAGAAATAGAGACCTTACTGCATGTTCTATGTTTTTGATCATCAAGTTTGCTGTTGTCTGATCTTGACAAGTGAGAGTTGTAAAAGCTAGGGTAATGTAATTATTACTTTTGTGAAATAGTTGCACACAAAAGGTACCAGGTATTAGTGGCATTGTTAAACCATCCAAGGAATCATTCCATCAAGAATTATAAATAAATAAATAAATACAGTGTACTTGTTCTTTTAGTGAAATTCTTAATCATACTTGATTATCAGTTTTATTTATCCTTATCTAATTAATTACTGTTTTTATTCCTGTATCATTCTTATAGCTTATATGGGAATTGCAATTTTTTTTAATTTGAAAAATTACCACCACAGAGTTATATAAAATATCTTATTATAATAATTTCATCTCGTTAATGTCTGTGGTTATGTATGCACTTTATTTTTAATCTTGACAGATTCACACTATTTTTGTCCCTCAATTAGACTTGCCAAGGCTTTGGTTTCATTCAGTTTGAGTCTCATATTATTTTTGAAGTATTTTATGGTTGTTTCATAGATTTTTGTTTTTGTTTTATTTTACTTTGCTTTAGAGTATTCAAAATTGAACACAAAGCATTAACCTGGGTTAATACATAAAAATCACTGGTCTTCCTGCATTATATTTATTACTCTAATATCTACTTGTATATTTTCAGCTCCTTCTAATGTTTCTATTTATTTTCTGAGGATCTTCTGGTTTTTACTAGACTTCTTCTTGTGAATTCATGTTTTGAATGCTAAGGTACAATATTTTCACTTTTTATTTCGTTAAATTATGTTTAAAACCTTTGCATAGGTTTTATTATTGCTTATTTATATTTTCATTGTTATAAATAATTTTCTTGTAATTTTAATATTCTTTCACTCCTGCATTGTTTAGATGTTGATGTTAATTTCAATATAGCTTATTTATTAAGTTAATTTCATTGTATTGTTGATTAATACCTTTATTATTATAAATTATGAGAATTGAATCTTGAAAAATCTCTAAGTTAAATTTTTGTTTTATCAGATACACATACAGAGTCACATTCATTGTATGAATTTTACAAATATTATCCCAGAAGCTGTTCCAAGAATCTTGACAAAGTTTACAAGAGAAAACATGGCAAATTTAGAAAATATTAAGCTTCATTAACTGATAAAGATATATATATATATAAACTGAATGAACACACATTTGAAACATAAATACTTAAAATACTTTATTTAAAATTTGAAAAAAATACAAAATCCCTATTATTCCTAATGAATTTCAGTTTTTTTATCAGAAGTCTAATAAAGGAGGTATGATGAGTAGAAGTGAAATATAGAGGGATCAACTGAGGGAGAAAACTGTTACATGATAAGTTAAAGACAAGTTTAAAAAGATGTCTGGGTAAATCAATAAAAATCGCTTGTCACAATGTAAGCAACAGCAATAAGTTAGTTTTACATTTAATTTTAAAATGACAACTTTTGTAAGTATAAGGTATTATAAAAATTTACAATTAAATTTAATTTAGCAAAATAAGTATGAGATCCCATGTGGAATAGTATAAAATTATTTAGATCATGGTGCAGAATATAGTTTTCAAAAATTGCAAGTAGTGTCAACCATGTGAGAAAATATGTACATATAAATATAGTAAAGAATTTATAGATGTTCAGTTTATACAGTAATTGTAATGACTGTATGTACTGTGAACATATTTATTATCATGCATTTTGTACTATAATTTTATTTTCTATAAAGCATTTTAATGGGTAAATAATCTTCTAATGAACTTCTCCAAATTTATTTGTGTTATAGATGCAGCCAACCTTCATGAAACAGGAAAACTATAGCAATAATTATTTTACAAAAAAAGCAAATAATAAAATTTGTTGAAATATTTCATATTATCAGTAATATGAGATATATAAATAAAATTACAGTTAAAATTCCATTTAACACTCATTCAATTACAAAAAACAATGAAAATGTCCTATCACACCAAAGCTAAACAGCATATGTCGTTATTTTATATATCCAGATGTTCCCCCAAAGTCTCAGACACTCATAGGTGGGGCTTTTGGGGGTGACTAGTTCACAGGTATGTGATACTCATCAATGGATTAGTCCACCAATAAGTTTATAGCAAATGTGATGTCGAGGTATGGACTGGATGATGTATCTTTTCCTCCCTCCTTTGGTTACATGTTGCTCCTGACTGCCTTGCCATGGCTTTTTATCCTCTGCCATATCGTTTTACCTTGGAGCCAGCCAGCTATGGGCTGAAATTTTTACAAACTGTGAGCAAAATAAACCTTTCCTCCTTCCGGAAAGGTATGTAGGTTGGGCACTGCGTCTCATTGATGAGAAAGTAACTAAGACATATAGCATACAGCACCTATGCTAAGGGGTGGGATTATTTTTGTGCATAGTTTCCCGAAGTATATACTGAGTATTTAAAAAAAACAAAAACCTAAAGTCCACACTTACTCAGATTTCTTTTGCTGCTTCTAATGAGCTTCTTCTATGCCACGAAATCTTCCAGAATACCATATTATATTTTATTGTCAAATTTCCTCATCATTCATTGGACTGTGACATTTTCTCAGATTATCCTTGTTCTTAACGACCTGGGCAGTTTTGAAGGGTATTAGTCAGGAATAACATAATGTCCTTCTTTTGGGATTTTGATGTTTTACTCTTAGTTTTACTAGGGTAATGGATTTTAGGAAAAATGACCAAGGATCATCCTCAATATATCTTATCAGGGATGTAATGTATCCCTAATGATATTAAGTTTGATCACTTGGCTGAAGTACTTTTCAGGCGTCTCATGTATAGTACTATTTTCCCCCATTCCATAATAACTTTTTGGAAGCAAGTCACTAAGCATAACTTCTATTTAGTGAACTAGGATTAAGTTTCATCTCTTGATGGGGAAGTGCATTCATAAATTATAAGTATTTCTACATGTGATTGCTTTACATAAATTAACACATGGTTAAAATGAAAAATATCAGGAATGCATATAAAAATTGTTCAGTTAACAAAGGAACCAAATGC
>PVLA01015517.1:0-24877 GCA_004027455.1 Hydrochoerus hydrochaeris
TATACTTTTAATCACCTTATATAATTCTGTTGCCTTGTTTTTGAGTTTCTCCTCATCCATGATCCATGGATCAGTTTTGGTGGAGTTGGGAGATTTTTGGAGGTATTTTGTTACTTTCTTATCTACTGTTTTTTTTTTTTGAAGGTAGCAACATACAGCAGAACAAGACAGAACAAACCCATGTGACCACAGTGCAGTAAAACTACCACAGAACCTCAGAGCAGGTCACCAGGACATGAGCAAAGGGCTCAGTAGTACAGCCCATTTTGTTCACATTAGCTGTTCTTTCAATCAGGTAGAGGAAAATGGAAGGAAATATTGAACTTTTAAAAACAGAATATTGAATAAAGAAGTACCATTAATCAAAACTGAGCAAAACAGTGATAAAAATATTTGCCTTCAAAGAGATAGTAGAAGGAAATCCCCCTTACTTGCCACACTGTATACATTCATCCTCCAAAAAGATACTCAGGCCGCAGGTGCTGACTTGCTAATTGGCCCTGGGGTTGAGGGGAGCGGAGAATGGATCAATGTCTGATTCTTAGCCTGCAGGGCCCCAGCTGCTTAACAGGGTGGCCAGTAGGCTGCCTGTTCTCCCAGCACCCAAAGTTCCAACATGATGCAGAGCTCAGGAATCACTGATAGCTCCCACCCCGGTGTGCTAGCGGCTTGCTAGGCCACCAGCTGATCACCAGGGCGGTGAGTAGGCCCTTGTAAGTTTTTAAGACATCCACTGTATCTATTTTTCTTTTGTTACTTGTGCTTTGGTGTTACATCTAAGAAATCATTGCAAATGCAAGGCCATGATTTTCTCATATGCTTTCTTCTAGAATTCTGCAGTTAATTAATTCTTTTGCTTAGTACTTTGATATATATCTATCTATACATTTTTTTTTTGTACCAGGTATCAAACTCACGATGTATACTTGCCAGGCAGGCACTTATGCCACTGAGCTAAATTGCCAGCTCACTTTGATATATTTTGAATTAGTTTTTAAATACAATGTGAGGTAAAGATCTTTTGCAAGTGTGTGTCCAGCTTTCTTAGAAGTTGTTGTTGAAGAAACTACTCTTTCTTCATTGAATGTTCTGGCAATTCCTGTTAAAAAAATCAGTTGTAGCTGCCTGAGTTTATTTCTGAACTCATTTCTATTCCCTTCATCTCTGTATCTGTCTTTGTGCTACTACCACCCTATTTTGATTAGTGTAAGTTTGTGGTAATTTTGAAATGATCAAGTATCAGTCTTTCAGATTAGGTCTTTTTCAGGATTGTTTGTGCTACTCAGGGCTCTTTGAAATTTCATATGAATTTTAGTGAGTCTTTCCATTTCTTTAAAAATGCCCATTGGCTTTTATAACAATTATTGTAACTTATGCATGAAATCATAAAAGTTGTACATATTAGTGGGGTACCATATAATGTTTCATTACATGTACACAGTGCACAATGTTTAAATCATGTGAAATATATTTATCCCCTCAAACATTTGCCATATCCCCTCGAACATTTGCCATTTCTTTATGGCAAAGTATTTCATAATCCTTTGTTCTAGATTTTTGAAGTGCATGGTACATTATCGTTATCTATACTCATACCATCATGGCCATTAAGTTTTGGTAGGAATTGCACTGAATTTGTAGATCCATTTAAGAAATATTGCTGTCTTAACAATATGAAATCTTCCATTTGTCTTTCTATTTAGATCTTCATTAACTTCTTTCAGCAGTACTCTATTAAACCTTCTGATTGGATGATGAGTGCTGTGAATTTTATATTAAGTACTACATTTTATTTTATTCCCATGAATAATGCTGATACATTGTTAGGTTACTTGGAATCCATTAGTGAGGCTTCCCTTTATGCTTTCTTAGTGAGGCAGTGTGTACTTTCTCCTGACTTTCCTCAATGTCTAAGTATTTTGAGGTCTTTTCGGTGTGGTTCGTGGAAACATGAAGTTTTTTTAGTTGTATGTTAGATTCATACTTTTTTTTAGCTTACTGATTTTTATTATTTATTTATTTATTTATTTATTTATTTATTTTTGGTACTGGGGATGGAACTCTCGACCTCATGCTCGCCAGGTGAGTGCTTACGCCGCTGAGCTAAATCCCCGGCAACTTACTGATTTTTAAACATTGTTTTTCTAGATGAAGATAATTTCCTTTAGCTTATGTACAGATATCAATTCAGTCAATCACTGAGATCTCTGAGGTGCTTTCCCTGTGCAGCTGTCCGAGTTTTAGAACTTCTCCCTAACAATTCTAGACTTCTTGGTTTTTCCAGTCTTTAGTATTTGCTTTCTCTACTCAGCTGGGTGTGTAGGTTTTGTTTGAGACGCACACTGTCTGTTCAGTATCCTGAAGACTTCAGAAGCAACTGTGGGCTCACCGTATTTATTTCACTTTTCTTAGGGGTAACAATCTTATACTACCTATTTTTCATTTTCCCAAAACCGCATTTTCTCATATCTAGTATAACTTTCTAGTTTTTAAAGGCATGAAGGTAAGTCCAGTTCTTGTTACTTTGTGGTCAGAAGGAGAAGTGAATCACTGCATCAAAAAAGTCAAATTGAACTTTCATTGGTGTTAATAGGAGAACATCTTAGTTCTTGTTTAGTGCCAGGATGAATTTAAGTGTCCCTTTCTTTAACAAGTTTATTTTAGTAGTTGAATAATCCTTAATGCTAGCTAGTTATTAATGATAATTAAAATGATATGCCATTTTCAAGTAAATGCTACCCCAATGACACAGTAAATATCCATAATGTTAAGAACTTTTAAAAATTCAACATTAACAGCTTATAATTCTAATGGAATACATGAAAGGTATTTCTGGCATATGAAAGAGGAAATATGACCTTA
Organism: Hydrochoerus hydrochaeris; assembly: GCA_004027455.1. Lineage (NCBI taxonomy): Eukaryota > Metazoa > Chordata > Mammalia > Rodentia > Hydrochaeridae > Hydrochoerus > Hydrochoerus hydrochaeris. Next base: position 2,863 of record PVLA01015517.1, read on the forward strand.
ACATCTATGTTTCAGTTTCCTTATTTCTACAATGAAGACAATAATAATAAAGTTGTTGGAAGTATTAAGGGAATCTATCTATCTATCTATCTATCTATCTATCCATACACCCATCATCTATCTAGGGTATAGAAAAGTACCTGACATGTGCTAATTGTTATTGTATGTGTGAACCATTATTACCTTAATAACAATCATTTTTTGTATTATTATGTGAAGAAACTTTGAAAGGATTATATCATGACATTTGAGGGTATGAAATATTTATGTAATTTAGCATCAGTTATGTCTTAATGTGCTAATGTTGAAAATCTTTGAAGACTAAGCCTGGAATTTGGGCTAAGAATATTAACCTCAATAAAGAATTCTGGTCCTGTGAAACTTGTATGTTAGCTAGCAAACTTTTTCCACTTAGATCTATCATGTCATCATTGGGAGTATCAATACTAAAAGCTGAAAGGAAATTAAGCTGGTATTTTTACTAGTTTAGAGACAAAAAGGCCTACATAATTTCCATATACTTTTTAAATAGAGGCACAAATTTTTGATATCATTAAGCTCTAAAATTATATTGCAGTTAAACTTGAACAAAAACATTGGGGTAAATATTATTCTACATGGTAAATGTATTCCTAGAAAGTTGTTTATTCATTTAATATTGGTTAGTTAAATTCACTTCCAAGGTTAATAAGGAGGAACCGTCTACTGAAAGAAATGTCATTTCCTGGGTGGGGGAGAGAGAGAGAGAGAGAGAGAGAGAGAAAGAGAGAAAGAAACAAAGAAAGAAAGAAAGAAAGAAGGAACTGCACTGTATTTTTCATAAGTGGAGTTAGTAGACTAACTATGAGTAATATAACTTTTGACTATAATTTGCCAATTACTGGTCTCTGAGGCTGGAAAAGAAAACACCCCACTACATTGATCACAGTCTTCAAAATAAAATCTGTTGAACAAACTTTCAAATTCTAGTGGTGCAGAGCATTTGGTACATTGGAAATGTTTTTATTCATGCTATATTAGTATTGAATAATATTTCTGATGTAGCTCAACAGAAGTTAAATAGAGCTGCATAACTAATTCTGAAGTAATCTTGATTTGCTATTTCATTAATAAGTGGAGTTATTTAAAATACATAGTTGCATTATTGATTAAAGTACTTATTTTGCTAAATTCTGTAGAATAGGTTTGTTCTGGGACATTTTTGTGAATTGACAGTTTAACAGTTCAAACATTTGCTATAGAAATTTGTGAAATCATGATTTATAGCATTATTTTTATAACTAACACTATGAAATAAACACACTACTATAGCAGAATTTGGAAATGGTGCATTCTACTATGTGAAGTTATTACATATGAATGGTAAAGAGATGTTTTATCAATGATGTGTTTTTATTACTAGCTTCTGTTTTTATTAAAGATAATGAAAACCGTGTGTCTGGGCCTGTGAACACAGCTAATGTGACCTTTGAGGTGACTCACCTGTTGTGTTTTCACAATTGATAATAGTCTACTAATGTGAAGGTGATCTGGAGAATAACAGTGTACTAGCAACATGGAAAATAACATTTGCAAAGTTAAATTGCAGAAATTGAAATGTTTTTGGATCAGGTCCTAGGCAAAAGTAATAAAAACAACTATTTAGCCAAGTATTTTGAGAAAAGAAGATATTAACAGATGACTGACTCATAATACAATTTTCAAGGAGAATTGTTGCTTTTATAGGCTTGTCTACCAGGCTCCTGCATGATGAAATAAATGACTTCCTCAATCATAACATGTCAGTTTTTGCAACCGTGAAGGCATAGATTACATCCAATGCCTGGATTTCAGTTATCCCCAACTGTTGCATTTATGGAAAAGTAAATAATTTGTCTCTTAAGACCAAAAAATTGAAAATAGTGATCAGGTTTCAAAAAAGAAACAGAAGGAATAAACAGCTTTGCTTATTTGACTCTTGGGGAATAGGAATAAATAATAACTTCCTTCTTCAGCTACATTTGCCCTGGATTTACCTGGAGAGTAGTCTGCCAGCTCAAGAATTTTATGAATTTTACAGATAAATTTAAAGAAGCCATCATTTGCTAGATGTCTTCAATGCTTAAAAAATGCTTTTTAAAAAAAACTATACACAGGGCCAAGGATTTAGCTCAGTGGTGTAAGCGCCTGCCCGGCAAGTGCAAGGTCACAAGTTCGATTCTCAGTACCAAAAAAACCAACCAAACAAACAAAAACTATATACAAGATTCCAGTGATGATATTTTCAGTGAGTCAACACTAGTGTCTCAAACTAAAAAAACAAGTGGCTTGTTGTCCTTCATTATGCACGTCAAATTCCATCATTGTGAAATTACTGTATTATTAAAACATTCATTGATATATCTCTGATTGTAGTTTAGATTAAAGATAGTCCCTACCTAGTAAATATTCAGTTTAAAATTTCTGCAGAAACCTTTTCCTCTTTTAGCAATTACGTGGTTATTAGTACTATGTATGGAGCTTTGTTAATGTAAGTTCAGTGAATAAGATGAAAGAGTGTGTTCTTAAAGTTTCAGTTGCAGATGTGGTAGGTGAAGGTTTTTGAATGTCTCATGCTTAGCACTTGAAACTGTGGTAGCCAGCACTAGTGAAATGCTCTTCCTGTATATGATTGTGTAGCTTTGAGTGTCAGAAGGGGACAGTTTGTTCTTGAGATCCCTATATAAAGCCACATGTATATTTTCTTACAGAAACTACAATATTCTAATTTTACTCAGCTATAAATGGACTGGCTTAAGATTCTAACCACTATTGTTATCAATGTTTTTATGGAAAGGTGTATCCTAAATTTGAAGAACTTTTGAAAATAAATCTATTTGTGTGTTGGAAACTTCTGATATTTCAAAGGTTATAAGAAAGCATTACTTTAGAATTGGAGGGAATTTGGTAGTCCATCTACTTCAAAATTATTGTATAGATAGTACAGAATTCTAGAAGAAATGTGAATTCAGTATGGTTACAAAAAATATGATCCCTTATGAGTGAGTTTTTAAAACATTAAGAACAAACTCAGTATTATCTACAGCTTTATTTCTTTTAGTTTCCAAGATGTTGATTTTTGAAGTTTTCATAATTCTGTGAGGTGCAGTTTCAGTAATACATCAACAGAGAATTTTCCAAGGATATTTCTATGAAGATATCTGCATCATCAAACAATGTTATTTGATGTGCAGACTGAAAGATCAATATGAATGTATAATTTACTGCTTCTGCTATGTTGTTCTGTTAACTCTATCTAGTATAGTGTTGAAAGTTTGTAATGGTGGGTAAGTTATTGCAAAAAATGGCTATTATTAATTCTAAATTGATGAATATTTAAGTTCCCACTTATGTATGTTTCCCTGACCCTTTACGTGCTCTTCCTTTACTATTTATTATACTGTGTTACAGTGGACACTCACTATATATGCTCGACACACAATATATGTTCGACATATGTAGTATTATTTTATTGATTTTAAAAAAACCCCTAATTATCAGCTGAGTGTAGTAGCCCATGCCCATTATCCCAGCATTGTGGGAGGCTAAGGCAGGAGGATTATAAGTTACCCAGACTGGGCAACCTAACGTTTTAGTGAGACCCTGTCTAAAAATGAAAAAAATAGTGTGGGCGATACAGCTCAGTGCAAAGGCTCTGAGCTTAATTGCCAGTACTGCAAACAAAACAAAACAAAACAAAACAAAACCCAAACAAATCATCAAGGTTATCTTTGGAAAAGTGCACTTGATTTATTTGTGATTTTTTTCTTGATATCTAATTAGATATAAATAAAGCCGTTAGAGAGAATTTTTAAAAAGCTGTTAGTAGGGAGAATAAATTTATTGTCAAATGACATATCATAATTATTCTATTATATGGGCATTTTCCTTTTAACATTTATGATTTTTTATTTGTTTGCTTTTTTGAGATAGGGTCCCACTGTGTAGTTCAGGCTGGCCTTCAATTCACTATTTAGCCCAGACCGGCCTTGAACTCCAAGTGACCTCCTGTCTCAGCCTATCTAGTACTGGAGATTTTCTTAGTGCATCTCTCTTGTGTTCAAACATGCTCCCTAAAAGACAAAATAAAAGACTAGAGAGTTTATTCTTGCATTAAAGAAAAAAAAATTCGTGTTTTCAATGAGGGTGTACTACTGTCATTCAAGCTTTTCTTACTGTAAACATCTTTAGTTTAGGGTAAAATATTTGGTACCCCTTGCTGTGGCTGAAAAGGGATGGCAAAGAGGAGTCCATAGGTGACTTTCAAGCCTGTTTTCATGTTTGATTTCTTGAGAATTCAAATTTTAGAATATGTATTTCAAGATCTCAGGATGAAAGATTTAAAACTTTTAATCTTCATTGAGCTTTCTATTATTCCTCTATCTTACTTAACTTTTTAGAGATAAACAGGTTTTTAGCTACTATAGTCACTTGTAATCTTGCTTAATTTAACAGGCAAAATTATGCCCAAAATATTAAAGATATATTCATTTAGTTTAAATTATTATGTTTCCATTGCAAGGTACTGATATTATATACTTTTGATTTATGTTGAATATTTTTATGATTTTTTTGCTGAATAAATATAATCAGTATGCTAAGTATTATGTTTTAAATGGATGCCAATCTGTAATTTTATGTCTAGGTATTTTTTTGAATGATACAGGGCATCAATATTAAATGAAATTTTAATTCAGTGATTTCATTTTCTTGAAAATATTTCTATCAGAAATTCATATTATGCTGTATTATGCTGAGCATGATGAAATGTTCTTCTCTCTTTCCCTTGTTGTTTACTTATTGCAGCAATCACCAAAACATTCAAAAGTTTAATTTAAATTGAAATGCTCCTATATAGAATAAACAGAATATCTCACCTGTAAAGGGTGATTACATTCTGTAAATTTAAGACTCTTGTAATTTATAATTCAGCTTTTCATACTCCAGTGCTTGAAAGCTTTTGGTGTATCATACCTCAAAGATAATCAGGATATTTTTGAAATTTGCCATTTTGTCACTGAGGCCAGAAGTTGATATTGAGACTATGCTTTATTTTGGGCTTCTGTTATGTCTATGTTTGTTTTGTTGCAGCAATTTTCTTCACTTACTAAGAAATATATGCTATTTAAAAGATTTTGAATCATGATATAGTGGATATGTTCTAAGTAGTATTCAGTAGTTTAAATTTTATTAAGAAACTGTATGACCCAAAATTTTTATTATTAAGCGTGCTTAAGAAGTTTTATTGTTAGATATATTTGTACATTGGGTATCAGTATTGAACATCTGTTACAGAAGTGAGCAAAGGTTTTTGATTTTAGAGCACTGAATTTAGAGCCCAGTGTAGACAAGATTAGTCACAAGATTATCAGACAATTATTATTTTTTTTGGTCTCATTTCTTGAGCAGAGTAGTTGTAACAGAGTTTCTTTAGGGATTAGTTCTAAAACTAATCACTTCCTTTTTAATTTGAAGAGGTAATATATGGAGAAACTTATTCATTGTAATAAAAACCCCAAACATTTTCAAGTAGTAGATGTTAATAAAGAATGGCTAGCATACAGAAGATACCAAAGGTATGTAAGTAAGGAAAATGGCAATCAACACCAACAACAACTCTATTTACCCTTTTCTTACTTAAAACACAGACAATAAAGTTTAACTCCTACATATTATCTAGACTATGTAGAATTATGTTAGAGGTTCCTACATGCAAGTGACCCAAAAAATACTGGGTAAATCTTGGATATCATGAGGAAAAATATAAATAAAATGGTAAGGTAGCCAGATTGGAAAACCAGGTTTTGTTACTGCATCTCCAGAAAGAAATGAAAGGAAATCTAGAAAAATCATTAGAACACATGAGTAAATTCACATTAATAAAGACTAAAATTCTTTTAACTCTTTAGTTTGGCAAGATACAGGCTGGGAGTAGTTATGATTGAAGTATCAGTACTCAGAAGTATACATGTTTAAAATGGAAGGTGGATTTAGTTATCATATGTTACCCTCTAATCTTTCCTGGTTTATGTAAAAGCTTCGCAGCTTGAGAGTGTGTGTTTTTCATTCTAGAGGACTATATTTATATCCAAAGTCCAGCATTTAACAGTTGAATGAAATAAACAGTTTGTATTTTAAAATTAAATAGAAATTTAATATTTACCTTATTAGGTTGATATGTATATCAAATAAAGTTAAAGTATTTATGACATAATTGGAAATACCTGGCACATAAAATTCAATAAATTCAGCTTGAATTAAAATATATTCTCATCTCTTATTTTCAAAAAATATTCCAACCAACAAAGTGAAAAGAAAACCTAAAGAATGGGAAAATATTTTTGCTAGCTATTCCTCAGATGACTAGTATTTAGAATATATAAAGAAGTAAAAAAATAGTATTTAGAATATTAGTATTTAGTATTAAAAATTAGTTTTTAGAACATATAAAGAAGTAAAAAAATTAGACTTCTCTACACTAAAAAATTCAGCCAAAAAATAGGCAAGTGAAATGATTAGACACAGAAGAAGTACAAATAGCCAGTAAATAAATGGAGGAATATTCAACATAGATGTCATTAAAGATGCAAATTAAAACACCACAACTCTATCTTACCCTAGAAAGAATGGTTATTGTTAAGAAATAAAATAATAACAAATGCCACAAGGCTGTGGGGAAAAAGGAACCCATCTATATTGTTGGTGAGGATATGAGCTAGTCCACCCACAATGGAAAATTAGTATTAAGATTCCTCACAAAAACCAAAGCTAGAAATTCCATTTGACCCAGTCATTCTCCATCCATGTATCTGCACAGTAGGGCTGAAGACATCACATTGTAGAGATAACATGCATACATAAGTTTATAGCAGTGGAATTCATTATAGCTAACTCTTGGAAGCAGCAACAAGTAAATGAATAAGGAAAATGTATGAACACAAAATGGAGTACTATTCTGCCATAAAGAGTCATTTTTAGGGAAATAGAAGCACCTTAATAACTTAATGGTAAGTGAAATAAATAAGATACACAGTATAAATGTATGATTTTTCTTACATGAAAAACTCAAAGTATAAATAAAGAGTGAAATAAAAGATAAGTAATAGGAAATAGGGAGATAGATCTTTCTCAAAGAGAAAGAGGGTCAAGAGATAGAGGGAAAGTGAGGGAAAGAGGGTGAAAAAGAAAGTAAGACATATTATGCACATGTACTAACTCTACACAAGGGATATAGACACATGTGGATAATATGTACTGCAAACATACTAAAGAATCCCCAATACATAGGAACATTTTTATATTGTATGATTATTTGTGGAAAAGCAATATTAAAAGGGGTGGTGTGGAGGGAGTTGGGGCAGGGTACTTTTAGCAGCTTTTTCTCCCTTTAGTTTCAGCATTTTAAATTGGCATTTTCCCTTGTTTACACTTTGTCTGCATCTCTCCTTAGATTAGAAGTTTGGTGTGATTTACAGTGTAGTATGTTAAATTAGGTGTATTGTGAACTGGTCATCTCTGCTTCTTTTTCTTCTACCTGGGCAGTGTTTTAAGAGATTAGATTATAGACAAAATGGTTTATCTGCATGTTTCTTCCTTATTGAACACTACTTGAAATTCCCTGGTGTGGATGTGGATATTCATGGAAATATTCTCTACTAGCTCAATTGTTTCTAATGCTCCCGAATTATGCCACTTTAATTAAAGGATAATTTGATATATCTAATTGAAGAATTTCACTACCTTCCATTTTCATTTCTTGTGGTTGTTTTCAAGGAAGAAAAGTTAAGAAAATTGTTTTGTGTATGTATGTGTGTGTGTTAGCTTTCTGTGAATATAATAAAATATCTTAGATAATGAATTCATAAAAAGAAAACAGTTTCTTTGGCTTACAGTTTTGGAGTTTCTAGTTTTTGATGAATGAACCCCATTGCTTTATGCCTTCGGTGGTTACACCATGTAGGGAGCATGTGGCAGAGTGAAACCATGTTTCTCATTAAACCAGGAAGCAAAAGAAATAGACAGAGGGGCTGAGGTCCCATAACTTCTTCAGGGGTCACTGCAATGACCTTGAACCTTCCACAAGGCCCTTCCTGAAGGTGTAGAGTTCACTAGAGGGCCTCACTGGGGAAGCATGCTTTTGACATGTGGACCTTTAGGGAACATTTAATATCCAAATTATGTCTTTAACCAAAATTCTGAACATCACTTTAAAAAATATTTATATACTCTACTCCTTTCAAGTTAAACATTTCATAAAATTTATTATTTACCATGTGTTAAACTTTCTTCAGTGAGCTCTATGTAACTATTATCTCTCTTATTACACCCCAATTCTGTTTTTCATGTTATCTTTAACTTAAAGACCAGACATCTGAGATTCAGAGAAAGCAATTGCCCAAAGTCACAGAAGTAGAACTAAAATTAAAACTCATATCTTTCTTACTCAGAAGCTGCATTTTTCTGCTATCTTCTATCTGGTCTCCATATGTACAGTCACAAATTTTTAATACATGGCATTTTATGCCATACTTCATGGTTAGATTTTCAAGTGACACTTTTAAGTTAATTTTTTTTTTTTGACAAAGTCTTGCAATGTAGTTATGTAGTTCAGGTTGGCCCTGGACTCTCTATCTAGTCCATGCTGACCTCAAACTCATGGCAGTTCTCTTGCCTTAGCTTCCCAAATACTGGGTTTACAAGCATGTGCCACCATGCTCAGTCATGCCCATTTTAAATTTAATATATGTGTATATACATTATATCTACTCACACATATAAGTAAAAACATACTAGGTCAGGTTTACCTTGATGGTTTGTGTGTGGGCATGCATGATTATATACTCTATTAGTACAATTTTTCTCCACTTGGGTTTTGTTCGTGGAACCAGTGAACTCTTAGTCTTGATATCAGAATAATTTACTGATTCCTGAGAATGAATAGGATAATATTTCTGAGATATATTATTTATGCATCAGTTGATTCCATTCTGATTTAATCTGATTAATTTGACATTCTGATTTGCAGGAAAATATCCAAAGACATAGTTAAACATAGCTTATTCATATTACTGGAAGATTATGAGTGCAAAATAGCAACACGGGAACAAACAGGTGGAAGTTGATGAGGAAAACAGGTCTAAATCATAAGGACTCTGACTGCGGTAGTTTTCTTCTCTTATTTGGGAAAATTCTTTATCTTTCTCTCTCTGTCTCTGTCTCTGTCCCTGTCTCTCTGTTTCTCTTTGTCTCTCGGTCTATCTCTCACCTTTTTTCATATCATTATATTATGGTGTACCAGAGTCCTCTATTTTACTGAAACAAAGTATAATAGTGTGAAACACTTGTAGAAGAATTAATTAGTAGTGGTGAGTTGGAACATTTAGAGGTTTGCATTTTCTTAAGTAGCATTCAGGCTGACTTGGATGTCTGCCATAAGATTCTCCAACTTTCTGTTACAATGCTAATGTACTATGGAGCTTCTATAGCTATAAGGATTACTTATTTTATTGCTAGACAGTTTTCTGATGGCATAATTATGTATTCAGTGTTTTAAATTATTGAATTAAAAATCCAATTATAATAATTTAGATGTTTCATTACTAGCATGTTAATATTTCAATAGAACTAAAATTGTAGAAATTGGAAGGCAGAGAAAATCATGATCTGGAACCCTGAAGCTGTGACTCATGAAAAACGATTCTTTATGTATGTTGAGAGTCACCTATCTAGTTCACTATGGTTTTTTTTCATACTTTAAAACATACTTGATGCTCATAAGATAGCAGACTGCCTATCTTAAAAGAGAGATACTGTGTGTGCATGGTAGTGTTCAGGAGGCTGCAAACAAAACAAAACAAAACAAAACAAAATCCCAAAACAACAAACTCGAGTGTGTGCTTTTTAAAGGAAAGGGAAATACCCTAGTGCTTTTCTTAGAGTCTAACTAGTTTTCCCTTGAGGCAGGCTATTTTTGGAAATACTCTTGCCAGGAGAAGTACTATCAATTTCTCTTCTTATTTTCCAGTTCTTTGAGTTCTCATTCACATACCATCTTATTGTTGTGTCATTCCTGCTTATCTTTCCATGTTTATTTTCATATATGTTTCCCTTTTTCGCACTACTCTTATATTTTCCCCTTTCACTTAGAGAAGTTATTTATTAGAGTGTTTTATAGTCAATACTGGTTTTATATAAGAAAGGAACCTTTCTGTTAAGTTAATACTTATAACTTGACAAAGAAAAGCAACATGTGTAGATGGGCGTAAGAGCAGGTACTCTGGAGTCACACAGTCCTGCATTAGGACCCCCAGCTATCTCTTCACACATCCTCTGAATAACTTTGGACAAGCATTATTTCTCTATGGTTCAATCTTATAAAGATGGAGATGATGCCTTTCTTACAAGGTTGGTACAAGGTATAAGTGATAGAGCTTATATAAAGCAGAGCCAGTACAATGACTAAAACAATGTCTGGAACATTTACTATGAATCATAATCATTTACTTTTTCCTTTCTTATAGACAAAGTAGACTTCTTCCTCCCCACTGACTTTGGGTCATGGCCATATAATTTCTGCTCAGCGGCTTTTAGAAGCATTGCAGTTTTCCATTAGATCCCCTTCTCTTGTGCCTTCTGTTTTGAGAAGGGCATGTTTCAGACATGTATTCTCAATCCAGGTTCCAGAATGAGGAAATGATGGTGCAGGCTTGAATCTGACTCACAGCCTGTAACAGAGACACAGAAGCTGACCTGCATCTGCTAACATGTAATATGAACTGAGAAATGAATATTTGTCATAAGTCAGAAAGGTTTTGAGGTTATTATGTGTCATAATATGATTTTTCTAACCAATTCCTGTATTTGTCACAATTGCTGTGGTCACAAAGAATCCCGAAGTCTCAGTGGTTTAAAACAAAAAACATTTATGTCTCAGCCATGAATCTGCAGGCCAGCTATGGCTCTATTTTGTAAAATACATTTTCTTTCTGTGATCTAGATTGAAGGATATGTTCCTGTCTTTAACATGCTATTCTCATAGCAGAATTGAGGAATATATTAGACTGAACTAACCATGCAACATGTAGGTGCATTTAAAGCTTCCATAAAGATATGGCATATGTCATATTATCTTATATTCTATTGGTCAGGCCATGCACCTAAGACTGGCAATGGGACAGGGAAATATATTCCACCTGCTGGGGGGCGTTGGAAGTCACATGGCAAAGAGTGAGAACAGATAGTTGGGAACATAATACAAGATGCCACAGTTGGCATTTGACACATGTTAGATTCCTTCTGTGTGCAACACTTTACATTCCAGGATTATACAGCAGGTACAAAAAAAAAAAAGATAAAATTTGGGAAACATAAATTAGGTCAACTTAATTTTATCTACATTTTATAAGTATTAAATACTTTTCTTAGAGTAGGTTTCAGCTCAGGGCACAAATTCAACAATGACAATGACCACAACAACAAAAATGTAAAGAAAATAGTTAAATATTAGAAGGTGGGTAGTTGGATCCATGGAGATTGAGTATGATTTCCCAAAAGCATTAGGGGAAACTTCACATGTTGGAAATGCAATTTTATGATGTTGTCAGGTTTCCAGGATTCTAAAATGAAATGACCGTGGCAGTGATCCTTTCCGTTTGACTAATTGCTTGGGTTGATTTTTTCCCTCCTCAGTTCTCTAGGAATTTTTATGAGCCTCTTTAAAGTAACTGAGCTGCTGGTCAGAATGCTTGTAATCAACAGGTGATATCTGCACTCTCGCTATTGGCTTTGAATGAAAAATCCTTTTGGTTAGGGGAACTTCTTCTTTAGATTGACATCCACTGTCTTATGGTCAGAAAAGTTTACTTAAAAATTGTTTTAGCTATTATATAACCTGCAAAAATTGCATTTCCTCTTAAACATGCTGATGGGAATAAGATTATTTTAGAAAGTGTCTGGGGGAAAACCTGAAAACTTGATAGAACTAAATGCTTTTATAGTCCTCAATGCCACATTTAAATTCATTCTGTGGACTTAATTTTTCTACTGTGGCTTATGTATATATTTTCTTGACACTTTAAAAAGTCTGAGGCTTATATTTTACAAACTCGATATAGGAAAACTGCATCAACATTCAGATAAATTAGTATTAGTACTAATCATGAAATCTAGAAAAGAAGTTTTCTTTAAGAAATTTAGCCTGTAATAGAATTTAGAAGATATAACTAATAAATAGGTTGAATTTTTCCCTAGTGAAGGAAAGTAAAAATTTATTTATGTTATTTCTCTTCTTTGGCCCTCATTTTTTCAGAATCTGGCAAATGGGATAGATCAATAGCCTTCTCCCCCACTGCCCTTTTTCTGTAAAAAGTACTAGTAGTGCTGAAAGGACTTTGCCTTTAGAAAAACTGTGTAATAGGAATTTTGTTAATGGTCTAAACGTAAAGGGTAGATCTAGGTCTAGTAAGATATAAATAAAATATGCTTTTGATAATGCATTACTTTTTCTTTTCAGCTTCTGAGAGGTGACTTGTGTTCAAGAATTGAATTCAAGAAATAGAGGTTTTTGGAAAGGCAGATACAATTGTTTTGTCATAAATATGATTACCTAAGAAGTTACCTTTGCATTTTTGGAAATAAATTAAAAGATATAAGTAGAGTTTATTTCAATGTTTTTGGTTAGTTTTTGAAAACAGTTGCCAGTGATTGATGTAAACAAGATACTTGATATGATGTGGCACGCAGCCTGGCAAATATTTCTATCCATAGATCATTGGAATGTATTCATATTAATTTCTTAGCTATGACTTTGCTCGATGAACTTTGTTGGCATAGAGTGTTTCCATATTAAGTTCATGTTCTATGTGTAAGATGTTATAGAGGTCCTGATACTCAGAGGACTGTTTTATTTTTCATTTTGCTAAGCACTCTTTTAGGCTTCGTATGGTAGGTTAGAATGAAGAAAACAAGTCTTCTCCTCTCGATGAGCTTTATAGCCTAGTGAAGTAGAGAGAAGATATTATATATAAAGCAGACCTAAGTGTTCAAGCAAAGTATAATGTCCATGCTATCATTACACTAAGGCAAGGATGGCAAACCTTAGAGACCGAATGCCAAACTGCAATCCCAAACCCACTTACCTTTCACAAAGTGCCGACACTGCTATTAAACCTGAACACTGAGATTTTGGTTTAAGAGAAAACCCTCTTGCATTGATATCTTTTGTCTTAAAATAAAAACATAATAACATGTGCCATAGTTTCATCACCACTGCACTAAGGAATAAAAGATTGATTCCAGATTTTTAACTCTCAGGACTTTATGAAGGAAATGGTAAGAAGTATTTGGATTGAGCAGGTACAGGTGCGCAGGAATGGCATTCCACTTGTTTTGCAGAAAGAAAATGACCAAAGATCTGAAGGTGGGAAAATACAATATGTTTCTAGGGAGCAGAGAATAGTCCTATTTGGCTTAAAAGTTTCCTGTGTTCAAGATTGAAACTGCAAAGGAAATGGTGGTCAGATTTATGAAGACTTCTACTGGGAGAGAAAATATTGCAGAGTTTATGGTGGCGATGTAGTGGAGCACTTCATATTTTGAATGTAATGGTGACGTGATCACATCTATATTTAAGAGAGGTGATGAAAAGATTATGAATAGGATGAATGGTGAAGTGACAGGAGAAAATAGAGTTTGAGATGTCAACTAGGTTGTTAGAAGGTCAGGTGAAGGAGAATAAGGGCTTTGCTAAGGTAATGAGAGAAAACAGGAAAGAGTTGACAAATTGAGAATAATGTTAGATATTACATAAATGATGTCAAAATATTCAAAGAATACATGAAACTAAGCTTAGTGACAGTTTTGAACCTCATGATATATTTTATAGATATAATTCAGAAGATCCAATAACCAATTAATTATTCAAGAATAATTTTAGTGTGTTCCTTTAAACAATCAAGTCAAAATAGAAGTTATTTTCCTTAATCTTTTTTGATGTTCTGGTAACTAATGTGGTAGTGAGTTTATGTCTGAGAACTGCAGATGTAGTATGTGTGAGTGTAACATGTATAGGGTGTACGTAAAGAGTACTGACACTGCATTACTGCTGTACTTACCTTTCCTTGAAATTCATATGAGAATGGATGTAAAAGTTTATTTTGGAAGATTATAGCAATGTCTTGATTATAGACCTTATATTTTCATAGGATTTTCATTCTATAATTACATACCATTCTTCCTGTTGACACAAAAAATATTGTATAAGTCTGGAACACCTGAGATCCAGTAAGATTTTGTGACATTTCAAAGGTTACCCAGCTAGTGGCTGAGAAAGGAAGAGATGTTTTTAGGACTATTAGTCACTATTATGTACCAGTATTACTCTGGTTTTTCCAAAGTTTTGCTTTGGTCTGACCTAGTTTTAGTAAAACAACTCTGCATAGGTATCCCAGTAACTACTTGGTTGCTTCTAATTCATTTAAAGAACAAGTATTGATAGTAGTGAACCTCTTGATGTTTAAAAAAATTTTTCTCCTATAGTTTGAAATCTTACATTTAGATGAATTTTAGCTTTTATATTAAAAAAATCTTGTGTGTGAAGTGGTGAAATGGTTATTTTTATGTTTGTCATTTTACTAGCAAATCTGTCTTTTGGTATGTACTTTTTTTCTCAGATTGTCTCATTTCTTCCTTCTCATATGCTTCTTTTTGAGAAGGCAAATGCAATTTAAGGCACTGGCTTACTTGGTATTGACAATGAGACTATTGATTTTGTTCACCGCAAGTCCATAGTGGTCCTAGATTCTTCAGGAAATGATTGGAAAAGTGCATTTTCAGTCATTTTTATTATTTTCCTTTATTTATAACCAGTGCTTTTTATTTATGTTAGTTTTGTATATTGAGATGTAATTAGGCTGTAAGGGTCGATACCAGAAGTTGTCATATTTTCTTGGTGCATGATATGTTAGTATGTCAGTAACTTTTTCACTGTGCCTCTGGTTGTAAAGAAATACCTAACAGTTTATTTCATTACATAATTGGAATGAAACAACTTAAATATTTATATACTAATAACTTTGTAGCTATTTGAAATAATATTACAGATCAAAGTGAAAGCAAAAACTACCACTTTAACTTCATTCTTAAATAATCATATCATTAATGAGATGTAACTCCTGGGCACTGTGTACTTTTCAAATACTGCAAACAGATTGGACATTTCTACCCTCATTTCTTGTTCCATGGTCGTTTTACTGTGGTCACTATTTATCTAATAATCATTGAAAATCCAGTTTTGCAAAAACAATGAGGTCATAGACATGAATGTAGTATAAGGTAGTGTTGACACTCTGAACTAATTTGTGTTTGTATTTCACTGTCGGATCAACAGATGTTGCATATTTTTGTGTTTCTCTTGCAAGGCTAATATATTCTTTAGTGGTCTTAAAAGTTCTCCATTAGTAGTAGGTGTGTTGTGGTACTGTGACATGATACACAAGTTGAAGCCTATAGCTAGCTCTTAGTACTGTTCTCTCATCTACCATGACACCCATGTTTTACTTGTATACATTGTTTGGAAAATGGTAGGCGTGAAGTAAATTTTACTTGGTTTCCATTGTCCTTATGCAAGCATTAGGTTCACAGAAGTTGGGATGAAATGAACATACATACAATCTACAGTTCTGAAATAAGTCATACTTTAAAGTGCATGCTTTACTGAGTTATGATTTTGCCATGCTTGCTTTCCTTTTGAATGAATTCTAATGACTTGTAAGACACTCTGGTGAGCTTTTCAGAGGCATAGTTCAAAACCTTATTCTCTTTCCTCTTGTTTATAATGTGACATCTTATTCAAAACCTTATTCTCTTTCCTCTTGTTTATAATGTGACGTCATCTTACACATCTGCTTTAAGAAAAACAATTATAGAAATTTTGATGCAGTAGTGTTATCCTGAATGTTATTTTATAACTTGGCTAGCTCCTGTGCAAGTTTTAGTAGCTTAATAGTCTTTTTTTTCCCATGGTAAATACTGTGGAGCAAGTATAGCTTCAAATTTTTTTTCATTAGTTTGACTGAGTCACCTTGCTGTGATTCACAACTGCAGACAACCAAATTGTTAACAAGAATTCAGTGGGTGGATGCAAGAGTGACTCTGCTTTGCTAGCACTGTATTCACCGAATGCGCTATTTGTGAGTTCAAATATTACAGTAAAAAATACAAAACAAAACAAAACACAGGTAAATCCTGTGCATATAAGAGCTTCTTTACAGAAACTTTTGTATACTAGAATTCTGTTTTGACTGGCTATATTTTTAAAAATTTTTCTTAAAAAATGTTTTAACCCTCCTTAGTGTAAAGTGCTAAGTCAATATTTTGCTAATTATGCAGAAGTAGCACCGGGTGGTTTCTGAGGCTGACATTCTATGGGTGGGAGCACTGGTGACTAAAGCTGTGGTAAACCTTGTAGCTCTGTTATCACCATCATCCATAGCAACACATCCATATGCCACTGTCACAGAGGAAGAGACAATTAAAAAGCACTTTTAAAGCAAAAATATTATTAGTTCTCAAGAAAGAATTTACTCACTTGTAAAGTGTCATACATTAAAAAGGTATCATTTAGAATGAAACTCCTTTTCTATAATAACCATTAAAGAAATGTATTTGGGTACATTTCTCTAGAAAGTTAACTTTTTCCTCTTAGTATACTTGTCCCTTTGTTTTGATAACCATTTAAAGTTATTAATTTATTTTTATTTATCATAATCAGATTCTTAACTGAGATAAAAATTTGGGAGAGTTGTATTGCCTTTAGTCCATCTGCAAGAAGGATTGTTTGCTTCCTTCCATTCTTTTATTCTCTCTGGAACAGTTTATCTACATCGGAATATGGAGAATAAAAACTGATTGTGGCACCAGAATTGGATTGGTAGAGAATTCCAAATCTAAAGCAACTTGATGCTTGTATTCAACATGTGACAACGTATAACAACAATATGACAACACTTAAGTTCAGAATAATGTTCTCTACAAGGTATTTTATTGGAAGCAAAATCGAGATGTTAACAAATAAAATTTACCATAAACATATGGCTTATTTTAAAAATAAACTTTAATAAGTAAATTGATATACAATTAAATATTTATTTTTGTTAGCTAAATTGTTTTTTGCTTTTAAAATGTGGCACCATAAGAAATCTATTGAAGGCTTTATGTCAAAGTACTGTACAGATTTAAAACAGGAAAGACAGTAAGTACTCACAAGAGGTTTTATAATTGGAAGAAATGTATATTAAGACAATCAAAGAGTTACCTTGTACTTTTAGGCCAGAATCAGTTACCCAATATTTTTTAAAGAAAAAAAATAGGATTACATAGGATTAATGTAAATGAGACTACAGGCCCTGGCTAGTTCAGAGTGAAAGATTTTCCTTGATTTGACTAAGCAAGAGATAAGTAAAACTATCTATAGGTTTAAAAGCTGCTAGTCTTTAAAGTAAAGAACAAATGGGCTGGAATCATGCTGCAATTTACTAATTTGTGATTTAACAGCTTCTATACTCTAAGAGTGGCAACATTTACCTTTTTAAGATGTAATTCATTTCTGTTTATTCCGATGTGACATAATATTGGTAAATCTTTCATACCTTTCATGATTGTATAAAAAATGAGGTTTGTAGATGAATTAGCTTAAATGACAGGATTAACTGAAGTAAAAGAGATATTCATAAAATCAACAATAAAGTTAGATTCAAGAGTATTAAATGAAATGTCCCGTTAAAATTATATCTAAAGTGTTGTTATATTTATTAAGCTGTGTTTATGAAAGAAGTCAAATTGAAATAATCTCTTGATTCAACCTATTGTACAGCAACCATTTTACCATTGCACAAAATGTTAACTATTTACCATACTCTCAAATGATATGTGTGCCAAAAAACGGGCAAAATCAGCTGGAAGCAAGAATTGTTTATTGCTCAAGTATTATTACTTAAAATAAGATGAAAAGTTTTTAAAAATTTTGAAGTACATGCTCAGTTGACCTGTCAGGGGATGGTTGTACCTTATTCCCCTGTCATTTATGTGGACTTGTTCTGTAGTGTTTACTCTGGTATGTATTAACACAAGACTAAAATATTTCTCATCTTTTTTTGGTCTAACAGTGTTTTATAGTTTATTTTTAAAACTAGCAAGCCAACTCAAAGGTGCTACCATTATGCTGAGGCATAATGAGATAAATCCGAAAACTTCAATTTTAGGTTTAGTCAATTACATCTGCTAGAGGGACTATGGAAGATGTTTGTAACTAATATGCCTGGTGTGCATAGGCTAGCATATTTTAAAAGTACAGCCTTAGAGCCAGACATGGTGATGTACTCATGTTCTTCCAGCATTTGTGAGGCTGAGGCAGGAGGATTGTTGCAAGTTTGAGAGCAGGTTGGGTTACAAAGCGAGACCAGCTTGGGTTATAAAGTGAACCCAAGGCCAGTCTGAACTGCATAGCAAGACCTTGTCTCAAAAAGAACAATAATAACAAAACTTAAAGTCTTTCAAGGTAACCTTCACAAACTCTTATTATTTACAAGATTAGATATTATTAAGTGTCAGGAACCATGAGAAACTTTGCATAGCTGGGAAGTAAATTTATTGTTTTGAATAGGATACCATATTCTCTTTGTCTATTCATCCATTGATGGGCACCTAAGGTGGTTCCTTGTCTTGGCTATTGAGAATTGTACCACAATATCCGTAAGTATGCAGGCATCCCTACTTCTAAGGATTGGTATATATAAGTCTATTTTTAAAAAATAGTTTTTAATTTTATGAAGAAAGTTCACATTAATTTTCATTATGGCTGTATTAATTTCCATTCCTACCAACAGTGTATAAAGATTCCTTTTCTTGTGCTTCCTCACCAGCATTTATTATTTTTGTTTTCTTGATAAAAACAATTTTTTATTGGGGTTCAGTGGAATCTCAGTGCAGTTTTGATTTGCATTTCCCTAATAGCTAAAGATGTTCAACATTTTTTCATATATTTATTGGCCATTTGTACTTCTTAGGTGAAGTGTACAATTAGTTCATTTGCTCATTTATTGATCGCCATATTTTTAGTGATGTTAAGTTTTTTGAGTTCTTTATGTATTTCCAGATATTCATTCTCTGTTGGAATGATAGCTGGCAAATATTTTCTTCCATTTTGAGACTCTCTATTCACTCTGTTGGTTGTTTTCTTTACTGTGCAGAAGGTAGTCCCATTTGCTGACGCTGGTTACTATTTCCTGTGAGATTAGAGTCTTGTTCAGGAAGATTTTGACTGTGGCTATGACTTCAAGTGTTTTCCTTATGTTTTTTTCTAGGAATTTCAAAGTTTTAGGTCTCATACATTGGCATTTGATCCATTTTTACTTGATTTTTGACAGGGATTTAGTTTGAAATTTCTGTCTAATGTGTGTTTTTGGCTCCTTTATTGAGAATCTGAGCATACCTTAATGTGATAAATGATGCTTCTATATCTAGTTTTTAAGGGCTTTTATCATGAAGGAATATTGAATTTTATCAAAGGCTTTTTCTCCTATTATTGAGACAATGATGTAATTTTTTTCCTTAATTCAATTTATGTGGTGTCTTACACTTATTGATTTCCATATATTCATCCATCCTTACATCCCTGGAATAAAACCCATTTGATTATCCTATATGATATTTTTAAGGTGTTGCTGAATTCACTTTGTAAGTATTATATGAAAGATTTTTGCATCTTTGTTCAACAAGAATATTGGTGTATGGTTTTCTTATGTTCTTAAATGATTTTGGTATTAGGATGATATTGGCCTCATAGAATGAATTTAGAAGAACTGCTTTTCTTTCTAGATCATAGAATAGTTTGAAGAGCATTGGTGTTAATTCTTCTGTAAAGCTGTAAAATTCAGGAATGAATTCATCTGGTCCCTGTTTGCTTGTTTTTTTTTTTTTTTCCGGGGGGCGGGAAACTTTTCATTACTGCTTGAATCTCATTCCTTGTTATTGATATGATTAGATTTTTAAAAATATCTTCTTGGTTCAATTTTGGTAAGTTATGCATGTCTAGAAATTTATACATTTCTTCTAGATTTTCCAATGTATTCGATTATTGGGTTTTTTTTTATTTAAAGAGAAAAAAACATGTAAAGGGTAGAGGTAATACAGAATTTTTAAAAAAAGATAAGCAGTAAGAAATTTCTAGTTGATAAATTACATATTGTCCTCTTAGAAATAGTTGCTCAAGTTACAAAATTAAAGCATACAAAGTAGATATTCAAACAGTGAGACTGTAAACAGCTACGCATGCATTAGTCTCTACATGAATTTCTATAAACTTAAAGCTTTAAAGTCTTACCAAGATAAAGTAAATAATACCTAAATAAATATGTCTGAGGATTTAAAGACTCATTTTTTTTTAATTTAAAGAGAAACAAAAGCATGTAATGGGTAGAGGTAATACAGAATTCCAAAAAAAAAAAGATAATAAGAAATCACTAGCTGATAAATTACATATTGTCCTCTTAGAAATAGTTGCCGTTACAAAATTGAAGCATACAAAATGGATAGTCAAACAGTGAGAGTGTAAACAGCTATGCATGCATGAATCTCTGCATGTATTTCTATACTTTCTGTACTAGAGGGAAGAACATAACTTAGCAAGACAAAACAAAACAAATTCCTATAAAAACATGAAAGCAAAAAGTTGTATGAAACCATTGTACAAGGTGATCTACAATGATTACTGTGTTGTTTCTTATTATCTTCAATAGAATGTCTACATCATCAGGCATAATTGAATATAGCAGTATAATTGAGTATATCAGTAAATAATAATAGTAGTAAAAATAAAACATTATAGTCAGTCTAAAACTTCAAAGGCAGGTAATAATCAAACCAAAGTGGATATTGTAATGGATCATGTCATCTTAAGTGCAGTTGCTTATACTCTCAGACTTGATACTATCAATCAGAACAGCTTTGAATAAAATCTATCAATACAAAACAGCAATCCAACAAACCAGATTCGATTACGATCAATCATGGTAAAACAGTGTAGGTTTTACAGAGCTTTAGATTAAAATAATAGGATATTAAGGATGATTACCATACTATATCCTGTTATTTTTGGGATTACTGTCTGTGCCCTCAAATCTAGTACAGGTAGAATGACTGGAACAGAATATAATACATCTAAGCAGAGTAGTATGAGTAATGTGGGTTTTAAATCCTGGTGCACTATTAACAATATAGTGTATCAAGACCATCTATGTTAGAGATTCTAGTTATCCTTCTCTGCCTCATTTCTGCTATGCTATTTTTCTGCCTGTTTGTCTACTTTTCTCCTTCATTCTACTGCCTACCCCACTCATTGAGGCCTTTCTGCCACTGTTCCTAAAATCCTGGTATTTTTTTTTCTCTCTCTAGAATGTCCTTCAGTATTCTCTGTAGGGTTGGATTGGTGGTCACAAACTCCCCCAGTTCCTCTTTGTCATGGAAACATCTTGTTTCTCCATTAATTTCTAGTGACAGTTTTGCAGGGTACATCAATCTGGGTTGGAGGTTATTTTCTTTCAGGGCTTGGAATATTTCACTCCAAGCTCTTCTTGATCTGATGGTCTGTGTGGAGAAGTCAGCCATGATCCTGATGAGCTTACCTTTATAGGTAATCTGTTTTTTTTTTCCTCTGACAGTTTTTAATATTCTGTTTTTATATTGAATTTCTGGTATCTTGATTATTATATGTCTGGGTGTAGATTTGTTTTGTTTGTAGGTGGTTGGGGTTCTGTATGCCTCACATAATCAAATGTCATTTTCTTTTCCCATGCTTGGGAACTTTACCTTAATTATTTCCATGAATAGCCTTTGTAATTCACCTGTATGTATTCCTGCTTCTTCGTTCACATTTCTTATTCTTAAATTGTAGATTCTCTTGTCATCTTCTAGCCTTTGTATTGTTACTGCCTGTTTCCTTGTT
>PVLA01015518.1:0-14037 GCA_004027455.1 Hydrochoerus hydrochaeris
TCCTGTGAGACAACTGCCCTGAGACACTGGACAGGCAGCCAGAGACGGGCAACTAGGACACATATGTTACGCCACCGGCCGCCTAAGACAGGCACAGGACCAATTGCTGTCCTGCAGGCCCATGACGGGTAAGGCCTGGTTGGGTTCATATGAAGAGTCCTTGACCTAAGACAGGCGCTGTCCTACAGGTAGCCAGAGATGGGCAACTAGGACACATATGTTACGCCACCGGCCGCCTAAGACAGGCACAGGACCAATTGCTGTCCTGCAGCCCCATGACGGGTAAGGCCTGGTTGGATTCATATGAAGAGTCCTTGACCCAAGACAGGCGCTATCCTCACAGGGCCTGCCATACTCCCATAAGTGATAAGGGAAAAAATGTAG
Source organism: Hydrochoerus hydrochaeris (assembly GCA_004027455.1). Lineage (NCBI taxonomy): Eukaryota > Metazoa > Chordata > Mammalia > Rodentia > Hydrochaeridae > Hydrochoerus > Hydrochoerus hydrochaeris. The sequence goes on from PVLA01015518.1 coordinate 385, forward strand.
GGAGCGGCATGATAGCTTCACAGCTGCCGCTCTATCTCTCCCTCCTGTGGGCAATCAGGTGCATCTGCTTACATTTCCCAAGCTAATTAAGTAACAAGATTAAAGTGTTACAAAGGTGAAAAAAGTTAATTAACACATATTGTTTAAGATTATCCCTGCCTGGCCCTAAGCCTGGGATGTTTTCCTGCTTGGGGTTTTAAGTTACTGCCAAAAGTTAGCAAATATATACTCCAGCTTCAAAAAATAAAGTAGATTCAGATTCACTCACAGACTGGTGTGCAGTGTCTTCTGTCTCTCACTCACTGACTCCCTGACCACCTTTGGGACCCCTGAGCCCTGCCGCAGCTGGACTCCGGCACTTCTCCAGTTCCAAGAATCCATAACCACCCAAGCCTCCACCCTCAGCCCCCAGTAAATCTGTTTCCTGCTTTGCACATGCAAATGTTCCTTCAGATCAGCTGTTGATATGTCATTTTGCCCAACTCCCAAACTCCTCCCCCCAGCCAGACCTGATAAAAGTCCTTCCACTTCTTTGTTCTCACTTGAGGGTGCTTGTATTTCTTCTGCATCCTTCCCGTGCCTGCAATAAAGGTCTCTTTTCTCCTTTCTTTGTCTGTCTATTGCACCAAAATCTTATCAGAAATAACCAACAAAGTATAATTGACTTAGTTTCTGTCTGCTGTTATTGCAATTCCTACTTTATTCCTAGAACCATTAAAGCACTGTTCCTCCAATGCAGCTTTTCTGAAAATGAATCAGGTGTCCTGCCTCACTCAGTGTATGCCCTGCCCTCTCTGAGCCCTGAGCATATGATTTCTGGGATGCAAATTCCTCTCATTTCATCCAGCCAATCTTTACTCTGCTTCCCACCATGATCAGATGCTCCACTTGTACTCTGATGATCTATATCCACTTGATTATTGCTTTCGTGCCTAGCAATTTTTCCATTTAAACATTTTTCTGACTTCATTATTTTTGTTGAAATGTGCAGGAAGTACATGGATTTTAAATGTTTGGTTCAGTGAGTTCTTAGACAAAGATTTATTTGGCTCACAGTTTTCTGAGCATTCAGTCCATAGTTGGTTGGTTTCAAGGCAGGAAGGTCCTGGCAGAAGGATCAGGGAGGAAAATCACTCACGTCATGGTGATCAGGAGGCAAAGAGAGAAGTGAGAAGCCTGGGAGGGAGCTATACTCTTCCAGGTCACACCCCTAGTGACCACCTCCAACCAGACCCCACCTCCCAACATCAAGTCAGCTATACTGAGCGCATGGTCCAGTCATCTTCACCAAAACTTCACCTCTGAATACATGAGGCCATTTAGGAACATTCTTGATCTAAACTATAACAGCCTTTATAGGAAAGTGCTTGTTAATCTAACAGTCTAACAAATACAATATTTGAACAAAAAAAGGTATCATCACAAAAAGCCACACTTCTTGACTAGGTAATGTAGACAACCTGGTTTTCGAGAATGCTACTGAATTATTTTAAACTACACTCAAATTAATTCCTAAAATATTAAGTCTTATATTTCCATTGCAAATCACATTGATATTGTGATCAGTCCTCAATAGCCTTTTGAAGCAGCCAGGGGCAAATTGTATTCCTACTTTATAAGAAAAGATTCAAATGGTGATTATAGTGCTTGAGATCACTCCACAAATTTACTAGAGACATGCATTTATTTTTTTTTCATTATACTGTCTTAGGCTGCATCCATGCAACCAGTTGCCTTTTGTTCAAGGAATTTGATTGTTCTCTGAAAATTCTTATGCTGCCCATTAGCCACTTTTTAGAAAACTGCTGAGCACAGTCACAGGTGCAAAACATTGCTGGGATCAAAGTCTTCTTGTTTCCTTCTCACTTTAGCCATACAAGGACAAAATAAACTGCCAGATTGGTTGGTTTTACTTCAGTGAACATTTCTTTGGAATCTCCTGGGTTCAAATGAACAAGATCTATCTCATCCAGTGGTGCACTGATAGAACCTGGCATTTTTCCATATTCAAGCATTTTCTATGTTTCTTTAATATTAACTTGCACAATGTTTTTGTTAACATAGTCTGCTTTTAGGCTCTTTGTAAATGACTCCTGTAGGAAGGAAATACAGAAATCTGGCAGCTTCTTTTTACTGACCCCAAAGCCTACAGCAGAGCCTTAGTGTTCCAGAGAGCAACTGCATTTATATATAAGTAATCTGCCCTTTCTGTAAGAGACGAAGGCCACTAATAATATAGGGATGAAATCTCCTCTGTAGGGAGCTATGCCCATGTGGGCACCATGTATGGAGAAACAAAGAAAGATCAAGAGAATTTTAAAATAAAAAGGAATGTTGATGACACTAGTATCACATGTGAACTTATAGCACTTACAGCACATTTTCAAATAAATGAAACTACACAACTCTATGAGATGCTTTACTATTTCCATCCTGCCATCAATGGATGAAACTATGACTTAGTTTTATTGGTTTTTCTCAAATTCAATAGTTTCTTAAGATCACATAGCTAGAACACTGTCAGCCCTGATGTTTAAAGCCTTTAGTTCCATACCATTAGTAAACACCACCAAATTTCCCCTTCACATTGCTGGCTCCTCTAGACAAGCTCCTCTTGCAGGTCCGGATGCTCAGCATCGCCTCACTGGTCTTGCCAGCCTCGCAGTCAACTCTTGCTACCTACGCCAGGTTTCGGAGGACTAGAAAGGAAGCCCCTTAAAGAAGAGACTTTGCCTCCTTTGGAAAAGTGCACATGGGTACTGCCTAACAAAGACAGCAATGCTTCAGTCTGGCATCATTTTCATAGGAATCTATGAAAACATAGATGGCACAGAAAAGATGAAACTGTATTTCTTCCAAAACCATATACTCAAATGGACGTTCGTTTGATTTAAGAAAAAGGTCATAAAAAGTCACATAATCACTAAAAAACCAGAACATCTCACTCTGGAGCACACAAAAGAAAATTTTTGTAAGAAACAAATGGATTTGGAAGTGATACCTATAAAATAAGTTACTCAAGAGACCAAGGCAGGAAAATTTCAAGTACAGAACTAGCCTGGGCAATGTGGCAGGACTCTGCTTCAAAATATGAACAAATTTAAAAGGCTGCAGATGTAGCTCAGCATTCCATGGGCCCAATCTCTAATACTGCAAAAGGATTTTTTTAAATAAAAAATTTCAAATATTAGAGAAAAAAAGAAATAGATTCAAAAAGTGGAAGAGCAAATGTATGAACAGCAGGGCCATGTGAGTGGCAGTAAATGAAGAACACATAGTCTATCCCATCTGGCTGAAGGAAGAAAGAACAGCCTTTGTGTGGCTCAGTCCCAAGCTGGATGGGACCCAAGGTACCCGGCTCTCAGACTGGAAGTTCCACCAAGCTGCAGAAGATGTGCTTGTACTGGCTGTTTGTGAATTGGCCCAATGCTTGGCGCTTCTGGTTCCCTTTTTGTGACTTGCTTGCCAAGCACTGAGGGAGGTATTGAAATCCTGTGGACATCCACCTAACATTATGGACATCCACATAAAGTTACAGACTGAGGTCCTAAGAGACTCCAGCAACGCAGGATTGTCAGTCACTGAATGGTAATAGATGCTGTCAGTGTGACTACGAGACCCACACACTTTGGGAAGTGACATTTGCTATGTTCCTCTTTCTCAGTAGAGCATGTCTAACAATGTGTTAAACCAACGGATTAGCCCTAGTTTGTTGATGTTTGTTTGCTTGTGATTTTCCCTGAGCTGCATCTCCAACCTCTTTTATTTTCTATTTAGAGACAAGGCATCACTAAACTTCCCAGGCTGGGATTAAAGCTGTGATTTCCTGCCTCAGTTTTGCAGACTGCTGAGAGAACAGGGCTGAGCTATCAGGAGCAGATGTTTTGTTCACTTAACTACTCTCCAAACATCACACCCATCCACACCCAGGTGAGCAGTTATGGAGCGCTCACTCCTCACATGTGCCAGCACCTCACCCCAGGGGAGCCTTCCTTGTTTTATTTTTCAGTCTGATCCAAATGCAGTTTCACTGTGGATTTAATTTACCTTTCTTTGATCACTCCCAAGACTAAGCATCTTTCAATATGGCTTTTGGCTGCTTACTTGTTCTTTTCTAGATTTCCTACACATGCCCATTGTTTGCTTTTTCTATTGAATTTATTTCTTATTTATGTGAGATTCTTTACATATTCCACAATGGTAGGATAAAGTAAAAATGTCTCAATTCTGCTTATAATTTTTCAATGTGAAAGATTTATATTATAGCCATATTTATCAGATTTTTAGAATTGGCTGTACTTTCCCTAACTTGTTGGAAGTCTTTTTCTACCCTGAAGTTATAAAGATATTTACTCAATCCACTCTTATAAATGCTTTTTTCTTTTAGGTAATGTATTCACTTTGAATATTTTTTTGTTTATGATGTGATATAATGATCTAATTAAAATCTTTATATATAGATAACCAATTGGTTTAGTTTTGTGGCATTTTAAAAAACAAAACAATGCACTATGTTTATTGTGGAATGAACTCCAAGGTACTATATGGTATTCATATTTTTTTGCCAGAAGATTAGAGTTGCTAAAGAAGTGAGCATGTGCCTAACACAATATCTAGCAAAAATGCTTACTAAACGTATTATTTGCTAAAGTACAAAAGTTATTTCTGAAGGCACATTAAAAACATTTAAATAGTTATCCAAGCTCATTTCTCATATTGTAATTGTCAGTATAAATCAGTTTGTGTTTCTAGCTGAAGAATTTATGTGAAAGAATTTCCCAGGGAAACTGAGAGTAAGTCCCACAGACACCACTCTGATGTTTCTTAGTAGCCATTAGAAATACCCTGGGGTTAACCTGATGGAGGCTTTGGTTTATTCAATGTGTAATGTGAGGTCACCACAGCAGGGAAGGCTTCATGGCAGAGGGAGGTCAGCTGCTCTGACTTTCACAAGGAGCAAGTCCTGCTCTGACTCCACATTAAGTTAACACCACGAAAGTTTCCATTACCTCAACTCAGTTTACCTCAGCAGAAATGCCAATGAATTACATGCTCCCTAAATCTCCTTCTAAACCAGGCTACGCATTATGGATGGGCCTAAAGCAGATCATGATTGACAGAGATGGATTCCAAAAATTTCAAGGATGCTGACAAGTCATAGGCTGCTTCTTCTTTCTTTCTTTAATTCCTCATATTTTGAATCCTGTGTTAAATTTATCTGCTTGTGTATAAATCTCACCACTGAAATTCATGTTACATAAATCACATCACAGTTACAAGTTACACAAAAATGATCTCAGATGACTAATACTTTATAACCTAAGTGTTTTGTGTCATATTACATGTTTATGCCAATATCAATCTGGGGACACTTCCTCACTTTCATTCACAATAGGGTCACTTCCTAATACCTGAAGAATATCATTCAAAGGACAGGTCCCCTCCCCTTGAACAGCTCACACTTTGTTAATAAAACAGAGGTGTAATGCATTGATTGAATAGAAGGTCCCAAGTGCTTTGTTCAAGGTGGATCTGAAAAGCCGTGGTGACAGTGAGAACAGCCTCCCTTCACTGGAAGCAGCAGCAGAGCACAGACCTGGCAAACACACAGATCTTAAGTAGTTGCAGTGACTTTTATAGCACCTTTAGCTTGTACTTGAAAACCTTAATGTTTTTATTCATTATTTCTAGCATGAAAGTTTGAGGATATCAACCATGAGACTGTGTCAATGATATAATCCATAAGAAACTAACTTTCTGAGCAATGATCATTTGAAGTGGGAAGTTAGAGATTCAAAGTAGGGGCACTGACCAATTCAAACAGTACCATACAATCATTAATAACTGCAAAGTGGTATTTTAACTGGTGGATGGGCATCCCTCTTCAAGTGTACTACAATATCTTATTTCATAATGCAAAAACGTGACTTATATTCACATCAGGAGCAATAGGAATGGCATGTTTTTTGCCACCATCACCAGGATTCAGGGAAGCACTAAATAGCAACTGATGGCAAACCAACAGTTCAGGCTGATGTCCACAGCTCTGAGTCATGGGGGCTCCAGTTGTAGGGCAGCAGTCTTTCTGAAAGCTGGGGCTCATTTATCTAGGAGCTTCCTTTGCTCAGCATCCTGCATGAACTCTATTTTAGGATGACGAAATACTGCAGGTCACAGGAGGGCTGAAGTCACCTTCCTCCTGGAGGGAGCATCTGGTGCAACCAGGGAATGTATTGACAACTTCACAGGACCACTGCTTCACTGTGATGACTGGACAGATCACACTGGAAGCTCTGAGAACTGAAGTTTTCCTGTGCCAGTAGTGCAAGAGCTCAAAACCTTGGTGGCACATGAGAACACACCAAATCTGGTTAGAGTTAATTTGAAAAGTTCTATGAAAAATATGTCTCCTTCATGAGCATGAACTGTAATTTTGTGAACTATATATGAGGTATAATCAAACTATATGATGGATTTTTTTTAAATCACAGTACGAGACACAACACATTGCCATTAGTCCCTGTCAAAATACTCCTCCTTGCTGCGAACACACTAATCTCATTATTCTTACTACTTTTTGGAGCAGTTCTGCAAGTCCTCTTTCATGAATGTCATTACAAGGTGTGATGAAAAATATGGGGAATGCTGCTGCAGGATGTAATCCAACAGAAAGACAGGGTTTTAAAAGCAAGCATTCTGATCATTCCTGGTTTCTTTCCTTTTACCATCAGTAAGAAGTCTGTTGATACAGAACCTAAAGAACCATGTCCAAGCAGAAATAGCATCAATCAGAGGACTTCAAAGTGCAGCATTTAGTATGGCTAGGGTTCAGGGCTACTTTATTATGCAGCATACATGCCTCCACCAGCTTGGACAGAGGAACAAAAATCATTCTTCACTTCATGTAGTGTTTATAGGAAACATGAGGTTTCCTGCTATTCTTTAAACTATGATAGATGGCAAAAATGAAGTAATGGAGTCACAGCATTAAATATCATTATTCATTTTCACTGCCTTCTTTGGGGAGGTAAGATTTCCTAATATTCCATATGATATCTTATGACAGGAGCTAAAATGCAGTAATGGAGTCAAAACTTTCATATTAAAATATTTACTTTGACTCTAGTGTTTTACAAGGTCAAAGTTGCAATATTACATTAAATTGAGATCAGATTACACCAAGACCATCATTGCACATTTTAGACTCCATTATTTATGATCCAGTAAGTAAAAGAGCAGGTATGTTATTTCAAATGGAACTTATTTTGATTAGATTACCTAGATTTTCTACTAATTTTTCTATAATTATTAATTTTAAAAACCTAGGCCACTAAAGGCTTCTGTGCCTGATGTAAAAATACACATAAAACCCAGTAACACCTCACAAATTATTTATGAGGCCATGGACAGCAGCTCTTGCTTTCTGCAGTGGCTTCAGAACTCCTCTTATCTACCTGAAAGCTCAGGCACACAGCATCATCCTGCTCATCCATTCGTCTGCAGGATATAGCAATTTAAATCATCAAGAATTACATGCTAACAAAAGATGGTCCACAGCAATGTCAGGCAGCCTTTGGAGGCCATCACTGAGTTGCTCTGGTTGTTTTAGTAAACTGATGCTGTCCTAACGTGCATGAATACACTACAGAAAAGACAGCTATACAACCTTCCATTATGAATAACCATGCCCATGTAAGCAAAACAGAAGCATGGGGCATTTTGAATGTTTGTGTTCTTTGGCCCAACAATCTTACTTCTAGAAATATGTTCTAAGGAAATAATCAAATATATGACCAAAGATTTATAAGCAAGAATGTGTAACAATATTGAAAAAAATAAAACCAATGAAAAGTATAATTAAGAATTAAGAATCACTGAAAATTATAATATGAACAGTTATACATCATATCAAAAATAGGAATTAAAATTTTATATAATAAAATATGTATGACTTAATGCTAAAAAATCAGTACTTGAAAACTATATATACAATATAAACTTTATTTTTAATCATTTATTATCTCATTACTGGGGACCAAACCCAGAACTTCAGCATGTTAGGCAAGGGCTCCACCACTGAGCTCTGTTTCCAGTCATTAGAACCAGGTTCTTATCACTGAGCTATATCTACAGCCCTTTTGTTAGTTTTTGAGACAGTATTTCACTAAGTCATTCAATTACTCAGGCTGTCCTGGATTTGTGAACCTCCTGCTGCAGCCTCAAGTAGTTGGAACTACAAGCATGTGCTGCCACATCTGGCATAAACTTTATTTAAAAAAATTTTTTAATACCATAAGACACCTGGGGGTTGTGGTACACACCTGCAATTCCAGTATTTGGGAAACACAAGCTTACACTGATAGCGCATATGTTTTGTTTGCATGTATTTTTGGTAGGAAATACTCGACTCTTATCTTCTCATTTTCTTAGGAGGCTCTTTGATGTTTCACCTGTCTGTTCACCAGTCTGCTCCAAAATTCTTTTGCAGAGTTTGTTGGGCAGAAACATGTAACATTTCTCTGTTGAAATTGATCATTTATCAATTCCAGTCCCAATCCTCTAAGAAAATTTCTCCATGGTATTCTGTTCTTGTTATTTTCTTTGTACACTATAAAACTGTTTATGCCTGACATGTTTAGAATTGAGTAAAATACCACCATTGGTCAACACTTTATGTTTTGAGCGATATCATAGTTGCCATAAAACAACATTTACCCTACCTTTTGTTTTGTTGTAAAATGTGACTATTTCTGGCTTTTTTGTGTTACAGACTATCAGTTTTTTTAGGGGGTTAGGATTGAGATAGGGTCTTTTTATGTAATCCAAACTATGCTTGAACTCACTATGTAGCAAAGGCTGACCCTGAACTCACAGGATCCTCCTGCTTTAGCCACTGGGGTGCTGGGATTATAGACATTCACCACCAGGATCAATCTAACAATGCTATCATCATGGTGTAACATTGACATTATCAATATTACTTTGTATTCTTTGATGTATTGTAATCCAGGCCAACCTGGAACTCACCATGTAGCACAGGTTGATCTTGAACTCATAAAATCCCCTTGACTCAACCTCTTGAGTGCTGTGATTACAGGATTGCATGACCGTGCCTACCTTCATAATCAATAATATCATCATGATGTGATCTTGACAGCATCAATACTATTTTGGTTTTTCATCATATAGGAGGTCAATGATGTCTTTCTGAAATCCAAGAATTGTACTATACATTTTCTACTGTGAACTTGCAACCTTTTTTTCAGGAATCTCCACTTTGTTCTTGTGATTAGTTCCTATACTTGTCCAACTACTGGTCAACTGGTGTTCTTTTTAGCAAATGTAACATTAATGGATAACTAATAAACTCATTGTCAAATGTAACATTTCTGTAACTTTTTAAAATAGGTGCAAGCCTGTTCACAATGTCAGATGGTTATTACTGCATGAATAAAGACTTTGGGGCTGATTTCCCATCTACCAGGACATATATTTTTATATCATATATAGAAAGTTTATTTGACATAAAATGCCAAAAGCTTCAACAACCATGAAATGATTCAAATTGTTATGTATTCCAATGGTGTATGAATTGCTTGACAGTTTGAAACAAAGCTTTCAAAAATGAGTGAATAGCAGACAAATTGTCAGACTTTTTTCTTTCTTGGCAGGTCTTTTGGTCATCAAAAGGTAGGAAACATTGAAGGAAACCAAATTTCTTGAGTGTCACTACTGTTCTAAAAATCTCAACACTGTATCTGTCACTTCTCCTAAATCCTTTAGATTCTGAAAATTCAGATGATAAAGTCCTGCTATGAAGGCTTTTAGTTCAGATAGTAAGGTGTCATGAGAAATATATATCTTGAGCATTACTACTGAAGCATATAGAATGTTTTAGTTGTATTTAGTAGTGTACCTCACACCTTCTTGTAGCATACCATCCATTACAAGCTATTTCCAACACTGAACTGCAGTGTTGGCATTCTAATAGGCTTCATCCTTGGCAAGAAACTTATGACATTGTTAGATCATTCCAGGATACATGACCATTTTGTAGCATTTTGACTAGTCAAATCTTTATATTACTGCTTTATTCCTCATCTCAATCAAGGTCTTCATTCTGTACTTCTCTGTCTGTCACATTTTACTTCATTTCACTGTCATGACTTCTTTGGCTTACATGATCCAAGTCATCACTGGTAGAAATCACCTGATGACTCACTTTCAACCTCCTCCCAAAGTTGTAAAAGCAGATTTTCATGCACATTGTACTGAATTGGTCTAATTTTAAAATTAAAATAAAAATTATAAATATACAAAAATGTAACATGGATAAAACTCACCTGTTGCTAATTTGACACATGTGCATACAATTTGCTGTTCATCTACTAAGTGGTTGAACACAAAGATCACTTCCTGTATTTCCCCAGTGCAGCTACTGAGACTCACAGCTGGCTACTGTTATGCTAAGGTACATATTCTCATTGTAAATGTATGGCAGGGACGTTTCTTATCCTCTATAATGCCCCAGGAAATGGTTCATAAGTTTTGAGCTGTCAGGAAAGCAGCTGAGTGATTGATGAAACATGATGCAAGGGACATAGAAGCCCTCTTATTCCATGTAAGTCAGCTCCTTCTCGACTGAGGTTCTCAATTATAGAATAGATCAGAGTCTCTGGAGTAAGGGAAGGAGAGAGAGACCAGAAGGTCAAAGGCCCCTTGACTCAGAAATTCTGCAGGGCAGCCCTAAGAGGATGCATTTGTATATGCTAACACAGAAAAACTCAGAAAAGGAAAAGCGTGCTATCCAAGAATCTTTTTCTTTTCCCCACTCAGTACCGGGGATCAAACTCACAACCACGTGCTTGTAAGGCAGCCACTTATGCCACTGAGCTAAACCCCCAGTCTCCCCATTTTTTTAAAATCACAGAATCTTGCTTAGGTGAACACTTAAAAAAAACCCTCCTATACATCTAATAAAAAAGGATTCTGTTTTAATATCGTGCCATTTTCCATTTTGAATAAATATACAACTCTACTTTCCTGGAGCATTTTTCTGCTTCATTCTTCTTTATAAAACAACAAATAAAAGTTGCCTTAATGGTTGAATACCTTGGTGTCATGGCCAAAAAGAACAGTTGGAATTGGATGATACTAGCTAGTGTTCCATGGAACCTGCAAGTTTATTACAAAAGAAACAAGAGACTGATAAAATCACATAGTAATGGAATCATATTGCAAAATATAAGACTTCTAAGAGTGATTAAAGACACAATTCATGATACAAATGTTTGACAAATGAATGAGTTTCTAGGGATATTATTAAATACATCTTCTCTGGTGACTGCTCCAGAGATGGGTGTGGGGGAAGGTTTCAGTTGATAGGTAGCTCACAAAGAGTACTTTTCTGTTCTATTTTACTATCAATTCCTTTAAACATACACAAAAATATACCCAGGTATAAAGCAGTGCAAAGTAAGACTAGCAGGAGTAACGTCCACTGCACAAATGGCCCTGCCTGCCTTAATCCACTCAGCTACTACCACAACACCAGGTTCAGGAAAGCCATTCTGCACTGTTTTTCTAAGCTGACTTTGCCTGTGGGCAGAGGTGCATTCCTTGAGGGTCTCAAACCAATGCAGCACAGAGACCCCTAAGACAAGTCTCCTTCCCTTGGAGAAGTCGGTCTCAGAAGATGAAGTTTGCAACAGAGAAACTCTTTGCACAGGCAGAGGCAGAGGGCATGAGGCCCTGTCCCTGGGCCCAGCTGTTGCCCTGGCTTGTGTGGGCTGCAGATGTGATATTTTACAGACCACATGTCCTCACCAGCATGCAAAACAGCTAAAAATGGAGAAAATGCTGTGTTTAAATCTTGCTAATTGGCAAATGAAATTACTCCCCAAAAGTACAACTATAACACAATTGTGTCAAAGGAAGACAAAATTGAAATTACAGAGTAATTATTAAAATCATGAAGATAGTACAGATAGTTACTCATTTGTCAACAATCCACCTTCCAGGTACTATGTTATTAAACTTACAAATTTAATTAAATGTACTTTAAAAGTAAAAAGAAATGGAGGCTCAAGGCCATGAAACAGAGGCAGGAGCCCAGGAAGGATCTGCCTGCTTGCTTGGTCTGTGCCATCTTCACCCCTCCTCCCTGGGGGATCACTGAACCCAAGGGTGAGGCTAGAAAGCTGTACTCCAAGTCAAGTTCAAGTCTGTAAATGCTTTCAGTGCTCCAAAGTACAGAAAAATGATACAGCAATTCAAGCAACAAGAATGAGAGAGAAACAAAATAAATCATAGCAGAAAAAGGAGATAAAAATTTAGTGTGGTAAATTATCCAACTGAATGTTTTTCATATCCCAAGGCAAAACTATGTTAAAAAAAGAAACTAGAAAATAAAACAAGCTACACCAACAAGCTAAGGTGACACTTGAGAGAGAGAACTATTGCACACATATTATGTGTCCCAGAACATGCTTCCAGAGCTGTACAAAACTTAGCTGTCCACCATTCTGAATTTACGTTTGGTAAATGTTGGGCCAAACAAAGCCAACAGGTTATTTCTAGCATTTCTCTAAACCTTAACTTGCTACAACATACTGTTAATCTCCAAAAGATACATTACTTGACCATAAAATAATTTCATATAATAAGTTGTTTCAGAATCTATCAACAAGGAAAAATGCACAAATGTGTTTTCAGAGCTAGCCTAATAATGAATGTCAAAAGAACCAAAACCAAAACCAAAAACAAGAGAAGTCAAGATGGCCGATCAGTGAGCAACAAAATACAAAGTCTCCTGGAAGAAACAACTCAATTCCAGAATAAAACTCCTTGGAGAGACCCAGACAGAGGGAGATGGATCCTCTTGACACAGGAAGAAATTAAAACATAAAAAAGCTCATCAAATACATCAGGACTACAACTGAAACAGCTAAAAATTATGGGACACAGTGTTTTTGTTTGCTGTGACCTGCCAAATTTGCAATGGCCTGACTCTGCACCAGCCGGCAGAGCTGCCCAAACTTACTCCTGCTGCCACTCACAGGAAGCGCAGCAGTGCTGATGTCGGGGGTTGGTGAGCGCAATGGAGAACGGAGCCAGCAAAGGGACCTTCATTGATCCATGGTCAGTGCTGGGAATGAGACCTCCCCACAGGGAAAGGGCTTGACCAAATGGGCGACATGTTGGAATTGGGCAAGAGGAGCCTGAACTGGGAGCAACACTGACTTCAGTTGGTTCCTCCATCCCCAGAGCAGACTTGTGGGATTTGCTTGAACTGGGCAGCACCCCTGGCCAGGACCCAGTGAGATGTCCCAAATCAATTCCCTGTGCCTAGCAAGCACTAACCAGGTGAAGGCCCCTAAAGTTTGGGTGGCCGGGTGGGAAGGGGCAGGCATATTCAGCTGCTTCTTACACCTCAGTGACAAGAGCAGGCAGAGAGGGTGGAGCTCCCTTGCCAGCATGCTTCAGAGTAAACATGGCCAATAGGGAAGAGGGCTGGGACATGCACTGTAACCTGTGTGGAGGAAGGCAGGACCATGACAGGAGAGAGAGGCAGGAGGAGGCCCCCAGCCCAGAACCCTGAGAGCACTGATCCAGGAGAAGGAAAAACGGGGGAGACTGAGGGCGGCAAACACG
>PVLA01015518.1:14137-24992 GCA_004027455.1 Hydrochoerus hydrochaeris
GAAACATTCGATAAAGAATATAAAGAAAATATAGAATACATGAAGCAGATTCAAAGAGACTACCAGGAAAATAAAAACTCCATTGAAAGCTGGCAAAACTCCTTAAAAGAAACTAAGGATAAACTATCAAAACTTGAAGACAAGTTGGCAGTGTGTGATCATGAAAGGAAAGATCTCTTAAAAATAACAAGGAAACAGGAGTAATAATACAAAGGCTAGAAGATGACAAGAGAATCTACCATTTCAGAATAAGAAACATGAACAAAGAAGCAGGAATACATACAGGTGAATTACAAAGGCTATTCACGGAAATAATTAAGGAAAATTTCCCAAGCATGGGAAAAGAAAATGACATTTGGTTATGTGAGGCATATAGAACTCCAGCCACCTACAGCCAAAACAGAGCTACACCCAGCCATATAATAATCAAGATACCAGAAATTCAATATAAAAGCAGGATATTAAAAGCCATCAGGGAAAAGAAACAGATTACCTATAAAGGTAAGCCCATCAGAATCATGGCTGACTTCTCAACACAGACCATCAGATCAAGAAGAGGTTGGGGTGAAGTCTTCCAAGCCCTGAAAGAAAATAACCTCCAGCCCAGATTGATGTACCCTGCAAAACTGTCACTAGAAATTAATGGAGAAACAAGATGCTACCATGACAAAGAGGAACTGGGGGAGTTTGTGACCACCAATCCAGCCCTACAGAGAATACTGAAGGACGAGAGAGAGAGAGAGAGAGAGAGAGAGAGAGAGAGAAATACCAGGATTTTAGGAACAGTGGCAGGAAGGCCTCAATGAGTGGGGCAGGCAGTAGAACAAAAGAGAAAACTAGACAGACAAAGGCAGAAAAATAGCATAGCAAAAATGAAGCAGAGAAGGATAACTAGAAACTCTAACATAGATGACCTTGATATGATATATTGTTAATAGTGCACCAGGATTTAAAACCCACATTTCTCACACTACTCTGCTTAGATGTATTATATTCTGTTTCAGTCATTCTATCTGTACTAGATTTGAGGGCATAGACAGTAATCCTGAAAATAACAGGATATAGTACGGTAATCATCCTTAATTTCCTATTAAGTTAATCTGCAGCTCCGTAAAACCTACACTGTTTTAACATGACTGATCTATAATCGAATCTGGTTTGTTAGATTGCTGTTTTGTATTGATAGATTTTATTCAAAGCTGTTATGATTGATAGTATCAAGTCTGAGAATATAGGCAACTGCACTTGAGATGACAAGATTCACTAGAATATCCACTCTGGTTTGATTATTACCTGTCTTAGAAGTTTTATACTGTCTACAATGTTTTATTTTTACTAATATTGTTATGTACTGCTATATTCAATTATACTTCTATATTCATTTATACCTGATGATATAGACAATTCCATTGAAGATAATAAGAAACAACACAGCAATCATTGTAGATCACCTTGTACTGTGGTTTTATATGACTTTTGTTTTCATGTTTTTATAGGAATTTGTTTTGTTTTATCTTGCTAAGCTTTGTTTTTCCCTCTAATACAGAAAGGATAGAAATACATGTAGAGATTCATGCATGCATAGCTGTTTACACTCACTGTTTGAATATCTACTTTGTATGCTTTAATTTTGTAACTTGAACAACTATTTCTAAGAGGACAATATGTAATTTATCAACTATTGATTTCTTATTGTTTCTTTTTTTTTGAAATTCTGTATTATCTCTACCCTTTACATGCTTTTGTTTCTCTTTAAATAAAAAATTAAAAAAAACAGTTAGTACAATAAAGAAAATCAACTGTAAACCATTATCAGGCCCAGTTGAGGCTAAATAAATAATTGTGTGTAGACAGCAAGAAGAAAGCTACCATAGTTATGGATCTGCATATTATTGTAGTATTGTTCACGCTTTTATAATGGCCATAGAATTAATGTCCTTTGTCAGAGGACACCAGGAGGACAAGATAATGTTGTAACTTTCCACCCTCAGATGTGGTCCATTTAGATGAGGAATGTAAGCCCTATAAAGCCAAGCCAATCATTTTCTCCAGTTTGAGAGGGTGAGGGAACAAAGAGGAGAATAATTCCCTCTTGTCTTACTTGTAAAATATCGTAAATATTCTGGAAACCTTTAAAGCACGGAGATGTGAGAAAAGGATGAGAAGTGATCCATTTTATCTGTACTGGCACTGTCAATAACAGTAGGTCGACCTTTGGCAATGAAATGCTTTTGAAAACCCAGTAGAATATTTAAAACTATTTGAGCTCAACATACTAACTCAATGAGAGCTTATACCTGAGAACCAAAAGCCAGTAGTCTACCTCTGCCAGGAACCTACCCTAACACTTGCATTTGTCATGTGTACCCAGTGAAGTTGCTGCACCCTCTATCTTTCTACTGCAGTTTGGGGTTCTGAGTGTTGTCCTTGTGTTATTATTAAATCATTGTCCTTCTCCACAATGGTTGCTTCAGACTAGAACTGCATGGTCAGTCTTAGCTCCAGTGACAGAGTATCATTATCTTCATAAAGCTTCAACTTGGTGGAAGAGAGCAAGAGAAATCTGACATGGAAGCCATATGGACATACCTGCTTTTAAAATCATATCTCTGCTAATCATGTGATCTGGGGGAGATAACTTCCTCTCTGTTATGAGTTTTCTTCATGGATAAAACACAGATAATAGCAAAGAATTCAGGGTCATTACAGAGAATAAATATCTTAGAATAGTATCTCAAATTTAGTATGCACTCTAAAAATGCTACCAATATAACACCAAGATAACTTTGATATTAATAACACAAAAATCCTGAGTAATATGTACAGTGATATTAGGAAACTCTTGTAAAGTGCCTAGCAGAGTACCAGGCATAGAACCTCAGTATTATAGATTTCCTTCCTCTCCCTAAATCCACAAGTAATAGAATTAATAATCTACCATCATTTGTTGTTTCACTACATAAACAGAAACCCTGTACCTAGAAAAATAAAGCAAATAAAGAAATAGTAGAAAAATAGAACTGATGTCTAGAAAACAAAACTTAACAGGAAGGCTATAGACCCTGAGGTCAATTGGCTCAAAGAAGCTAAGCTGCAGGAGATTTAAGTATTCAAGAGTGTTGGAAGGGTGCTTGACTTGGGAGTCCCATGTTTTTGAACCTCTATTTTTTTTTTTCATTCTTCATAGCTTCCCCCAGCCCTTCCACCCTGACCCTACCCTGGTCTCACCACACAGAAGCAGATATATCTAACTGGAAGAGATGACCCATTCATCTTCAACCACCATGAACTGTGAAGGGGCTGAGATTTTACTGTACTTGCAAGCTAACAAGTCAATCTGCCATAGTTTCACTGAGGCCTGTGGAAGGATTCAAGGCTGTGGAGCTGGAGGACCCAGTAGTCAGAAGGCCAGCACTGCTGCTGGTTGTGTGAGCCCAGATTCCCATGGGGATGTGGAAAGGGCCACACGGTCAGCTGCACAAATAGTAGGCTGTGTCACAGGAGGATCCTGACTTTTGGGAACATGAATTGTCATAATGGTCACAAAGTATGCTTGAGCTTGTTTCCTACAAGGATCAGTTTTGTTTTTCTGATACCAGACAATAACACACACTACTCTTGCAGGGAGACACGATCTCTATCATCCAAGGCTGTTTCCTATAAAATGTCCCTGGAGGAGACTCACTGGACAGAGTCAGTCAGTGCTTCTGCTGACCGCTGTACAGAA
This sequence comes from Hydrochoerus hydrochaeris, assembly GCA_004027455.1. Lineage (NCBI taxonomy): Eukaryota > Metazoa > Chordata > Mammalia > Rodentia > Hydrochaeridae > Hydrochoerus > Hydrochoerus hydrochaeris. Next base: position 17,865 of record PVLA01015518.1, read on the forward strand.
ACAAAGGACAGCTGTGCAGTGCTGTCCCCAGAACCAACCAGAACGCATGGAATGTGCTGCTTCCTTCCCCACTTTCCCCAAACACACAGTGTTCTGTGCTTAGTAGATAAATTAGGGAAATAACCACAATTTAAAAAATAGTTTCTTTAGAGAACTTCTCAGAGCCTTTCAGAACCCAGCCTTACTTACTGACTCCCCAGCAGGAGGATACAAAGTATGGTGTTTCAAAACCCATTTCCCACAGAACATGTATTCCTAGAGGAATGGTCTTAGGTAATATTTTGGACAATCTAGGGAGAGTTTATACCATGTGCCCAACATCATCATTGTTCTTTGTGGAAGATTAGCCAATATTTTCTCATTTATTTCCTAAAATCTGAACCCACAGGGATATACATACATAAAGAATTTTTTTAAAGCATTCAATTCTCTTTTATATATATATATATATATATATATATATATATATATATATATACACCAGGGATCAAACTCATGACTGCATGCTTGTAAGGCAGGCACTTATGCCACTGAGCTAAATTCCCAGCCCCAAAACATTCAATTCTTGAAGACAAATAAAACAAAACAAACTACCAGTCCCTTTGTGTCACAGAGCCCTTAAACACAACTGAGAAAATGCAGGAAAGCCCTTAGCACTTGCTGGCATGAGGCAAACACTCGAAGCAGCAGCCAAGGCAAGGATTGGCTACTGGATCTCAGACCTTTGTTGTAACACACAGGAGTCCTTTCTAAGCAAGCTGGTGTGGCTGTAATTGTATAGGGTCACAACTGGTCATGTTTCCTCCTGGAATTCTTCTCCCATTCACTTTCCTGTAAGCTATGTTTCCATGTTTCTCATTCCAATGTTTTACACCACCAATTGGATCTTTTAAACATGTTTGTTTTAGCCTAAATTTGATAGATGTTACCTAAAGCCAATTTTCCTTTGTGTTTTCTTTCAACATAAAAAAAATTATATCCACAATTGTTCAGAAGAATTCATGCACAGCTTCTGTGTTTGTTCCTTACTCAGTTTTTCATCCCTAACAGGGTTGTGACTGAAAGGTCAAGCTGAGCTCATGCACAAGTGGGAGAAGACACTGGCTTAGTTATCTGGAGCGCAGCCCTGAAATAAGCTCCAGCAAAGCCTGCTGGGAATTTCAAAGTGATGGCAATGTCAAGTTATTTGAGGAGGTCCTATAAAGCTTTGTAAGCATCCAGGAGGTCTTCAGCGCCAACCCCTCCCAACTGTGCCTTAGTCTCTGAGCCTGCCGGGTCAGCTGGCAGGTCAGCTGGCATCCTCTGGCACAGGCGTCCATCACCTGGCCCGACTGTCGCCATTAGGCTCTCAATTAGCAACGACCCGTTGGAGAAAGGGAGATTGAGGTAGACAGACAACAAGTAGGTCGGTGACTGTCTTTAAATTTAGACACGGGAGAGGAAAGAGACAGAACTTCCCCAGGAAGGATGGAGAATAAAAGGGCCTGAAAGCCAAGAGAATCCAGCCCTGCTCTGCACACTCACCACACCTCAGCACCCTGGACCCGTGCTCTGCCGCCCCATCGTCCAGCTTCCTGTCTGCAAACTGCAGTGGGGCCACTCGCTCTCCCTTCTGAGTTTAGAGGAGATTGATGGACACAGACCATACTCACTTACAGCCAGTAACTCCACTATTCTTGATTTATTTGCTATAACATAAATGTTGACTGGCACATTTGTACAAAAAGGAACATCTAATTATTACTATGGCATTCTATATCTTTTCTGGATTGCAGCTTAGCAAGAAAGTACATTTCTGTTTCCAAAATTTAAAATCTTATTACGTATATGGCTATGGGTAGGGGAGAAAAGGGAAGAGGACAAATTTCCAAATATAAAACTTCACTTAACTGTGGGCTACATATTAAAATTTCCACAAAATTGTGCTAGATTCTCTCCCTGAAAGGTATAATATGTACTATTTGTAGGTGTTTTTAAATACCTTTTTCTGACAATATAAACTTTTAAAAAGTCACTTCAAGCTCTTTCTTGTGTAGCAATCACAAGCTGCAGGCCAGGGATACAGGCTGCCAGGCATCTTCCTGGACTTTGTATCGGAATCACCAGGGGACATTTGTGCCCCCTTCTCCCCTGAAACTCATTGACTCAGGTGGGGTTTGGGAGTCTGTCTTTGTAAATGTTTCTCTCCAGACTGCACCCAAGGCCAGGGTTACAATTACTAAAGCTGCCAGTGTACACATTTCCAGCAGTGTCCCACTGCTCACAGAGGAAGAGATGGTTCCTTCCATTTATTTCCCTACTCTCTTGAAATGAAAAGCAGTGTTGCCCCATGGTCTTCATATATCTTCCTGCTGGATCTATTTCTTCAAGCACAGAAGTAAAAAAAAACAAACAAAAGTAGATACACATGCATGAGGGTGTTTCCAGCTACAAAAGGAAGAGAAAAACAACATCATCATTAATAAATGTCAAGTCTGAGAACACGCACTGCTAGTGGCTGAAGCAAAAATGCCACTGAGTAGCTGAAACATCAAAATAAAAAGCAAAACCCTCTATATTTAGGGTTTAACATAAGATACTTCTACATTTGGTAAACTTTATAAGCTCTTTCTTTTTATCTGCTTAGATTCAAACAGGAAAAAAAGTGGTTCTTTACTCTTAGTTTTGATCAAGCCGTAGTTGCCCCTTGCTGGCCGTTTGTCCCAATCACAAAGCTTGGAGGGAGGTTCACAGAAATCTTGAAAGGTTTCACTTTTATCTTTGAAAGAATAGAAACTAAATTTAGTCTCTGAGTGTCCTTGTACCCTGGTTCTCATAAAATGCCTATTGCTAAGACTCTAATTTATTTTCTGAGACATCTGCAATTTTTAAATGTATCTTTAAACTGTGTTGCTAAAACAACGCAAGACATTTTTACTCTTTTTTTGCTCTTTATTCATCATGTAGGAATCAGTGTATGTAATCTGAATTGTGTCAACTTGAGAAGCTTAGAAGTTTTAACTAAGAGACTCAGCAGGAGCCAGGGTCCTTACTTTGTAAATAGCCTTATCCTGTGGAAGAGGAGGGCATGGAGGAGGTGTGAGTGCTATACCGCCCTGAGATGTGGGGGTGACCTGTGTACAATATAAGGGAGAAAGAGAGGCTTGTTTTCCACCTTTTGTTGTGGCTGCTTTTTGCTCCTGCTACTGCCTTAAAGTGCCATGCCAACCTGCCTTGGAGCCAGGTGATTGTAGACTGGGAAATGAAACTCCCAACTTACTATGTCTGGTAGGAGTTTGTGTTCTCTAAAATCGAAGAATGAATTTTAGGAACAACAGTGGTTAAGAGTAGAATATATCTATTGAGAGAAAGAAAGCTTCCATCTGAGAGACAGAACCGGTCCCTAGCAGGTTGCCCAAGACTCTCTCTTTTCTAGGGAATTTTATAGAGTAAAATCATGGGGTGAGACAAGTTCAAGGTGGGGAACACTGGGAACTGACAAGGCAGATGGGCATAACATGGAACAGAACTATGGTTAGCCAGTAAGATTAACAGTTTAGGTAAAATTGATTATATTAGGGACAAATGTGGAAGCGAGTCACGTGTAGAGAGTGGGCATTCTTAGTGAATAGTGACTTCCCCAGGAGGTTGAAATGGTGACTTCTAACTTCCTCAGGGTGATAGGAAAATATTTAGAATATCAGTCCTTAAGATATGGATGCATTTGCTTGATCTTTTGTCTTAAGGCCTGGCCCACAGCAGGAGGTGTCTGTCTCTCTCATAGTTTGCAAGGCATCTGGGCTTCCGCACGGGCTCCTTTCAGGACCTAGCCCTGTTTCACTGCTTATAGTATTTCTAAAAGCTCAGCTGCCTGTAACAAAACCTCCAAAAACTATAAGCTAAATAAACCTTTTCTTCCCTCAATTTGGGCATCAGATATTTTGTCTCAGCAAGTAGAGAAAAGTAACTAAGACAACCACATAGGAATCAGTGTATATAATCTGAAATCCTGCTAACTTTTGGCACTGGGGTGCATCCAGCCTTGGGCCTGACTCTGCAGTCAACCCAGCCCACTCCGACAGGCCAGGTCAGCCCTCCCCCAGCAGCAGAGGGAGCCTTTCTGAAGCTCTTGGATCCACAGAAGAGCTTTTGTGGCTGATCTGCCACACAGTCAGGACTGCTGGAGTCCAGCATGCCTCAGGGAGCCTGCAACTTCCTTGTTTACAGCACTCCATTATGCTGCCCTCCAGCTCCTGTTCAGCAAGTGTTGATGTCTCAGACACTCCCTGTGGTCACAGTCTGTTGGGGAAGTAACCCTTGCTTCTGATTGGAAGCCATTACTGGGCACCTCAAGTGCTCTCTTAGTCAGGATTCCTCTAGCACAGTGGTGGTGAACCTATGGCACCTGTGCTGCAGCCAGGTTAACAATGAAAGCTCTATAAGGTTTGCTTTTACTGCTCTAGGACATTTATATGTCTAGCTTAAGTTGAACAGAAGGGCCCACACACAAATTGAAAAGGTTTGCTTTTGATGCTACTGGAGATCAAACTAGGGCTCATATATACTAGGCAAGTGCTACACTGCTGAGCTACACCCCCAGCCCTAGTTAGCATATATTAATTATATCTATAATATTAATATATTAAAATATCTAATATAATATATTACATATATTAAAAATTGTTACTACCACATCTGCTGAAAGATAAGTATAATCTTTTATGCTTCCTTTCTTAAATTATTATATTGTAAACATATCAGTATCATTCTTTTAAAGTGGGAATTTAGGTAGGACAAGAAAAAGTAGTCAAATTTTGGAAGGTGGAAAGCAAGAAAATTCAGCTGTCTTTTCCAACATTTTCAAAAACAAGAAGCAACTTTCAGGTATTATCACTATGTGATTACATGCTAGGAAAATCATGACTCTCTCTTTCTAAAAATGGGCTAGAAGTTATAAAGAGAAACTTCTTAAAGTAAATAACCAAGAGAAAGAAAAATTTGCTAATTTGCAATGGTAAATATTTATTAATTGTGGAACACATCAAATATACAGTGGTCTGCAATGGAATAATATTTATTCATAAGTGAAATGAATTACTCACATTTACTGTGAAACAGTAGGCTACATTTTTTTTCAAAAGGTAGAAGTTTATCTTAAAAATATTACTGAAACTAGCAGTGAGGGAGGGTATAAATACTAGTCACTATACCTTATATTTGATTTATATTTGCATAGAAAAAAGACCCTCAAGTAGTATATATCATACAGCCCCACTTAAAATTATTTATATTTTTTATTATATCTGTATACAACATCATGCATTTAGAAATCTGAAAAGATGCATATATACTTGACAGCATATGTAGGTGGTGGCCACAGAAATTTGAGGTTCAGACATGTATGAACACAGAGGAGCCACATTGTGAGTTTAAAAAGATGAAAGTAAGTTTATTATAAAAGTGCAGCAGATATGAGCATAGTCAAATAATGTATTACCATACAACAAGACAAGAGACATCACCAAAGATGAAGGGGAATCTTCTGAGGAAGATCTTGTATGAGACAGAGCTTTCAATAGGCAAAAGAAAGAATGCAGCACTGTGTCTAGTTTGGCAGTTTCTTATGTACTGTGTGCAGACAAAGAGACTTGGTGCCAATGGCCTTGTTGCTGGGAGGGGTTATTCTTAGCCTGGGCTAGAATGGTCAGTGTGCGTGTGTGTGTGTGTGTGTGTGTGTGTGTGTGTGTGTGTGTGTGTTAACAGTTATCTCTATACATTCCTTTCCCAGGAGGCAGCCAGTCTCTGCAGAAAGGGAGCAGCCAAGGTCATTTCAGCAAACTCCTAAATTTTGCTTTCACTTTTAACTCTTTCCTTGACAACAAACTACATTTAAAATGTGATTTTTTTCTGTGTAATGGGTAGGGTTAATTTTATTTTCTTCTCTTTGCTTATCTGTATTTTCTAATACAAAATTCTTTTTTTTTTTTTTGGTACTGGAGATCAAACTCAGGACCTCGCACTTGCAAAGCAAGCGCTTATGCCGCTGAGCTAAATCCCGGGCCCTGTAATACAAAATTCTAATATTTAATACCCACACTTTTAAAAGTTTGTATTTAAAACAAAGTTTGTTTTTTTTAAATGCTAATTTTCACATTATCTGGAATTAGTAGCATAACTTTTAAGAAAGATCTGTGTGGCTTAGTAAATTAGAGAGCATTTGTTCAAGTCTGAGGCCTTCTCAGTGATGGGGCAGGAGGCACACAATACACTGTCCCTGTGTCTACATTGTTTACTGCCATCAATTTTAAATTTAAAACTTCTCTGTTCTGTAAGCTGTGTAAACCATGTGAGGCCAAAAAAGTGAAAAGACAGTTTGCCTTTCCCCATGAGCCAACTGGCAAGTGGGTTGAGAATCAAGAACCATGACCATCCCCTCACCCCATCCCTTCAGCCCACCCCTTACCCCTTAAGCAAACAGCTGGTTTGGAGGACAGGCTGAATTGACAGCAACAGAGGTACGAAACAACAAAATGCTTGAATTGTTTGATTGACTTTGCAGGCCTAAAGCTGGTAGTGTGAGCATCTATTAGGAGGATAACAATATGCAATAGGGAGAATGAGGAGGATTTCCTTCTGTCTTGTTTTGAAATCCAATATTGTTCTCACTGTTTGGTTTTGTTCCAATATATTGTTTTGTTTGATTTAATATTCTGTTTTGATTGGTTTTATTCTGTTTTGTTTTTTTTCATTTTACTATGTCTGATGGTTTGCACAACTATTGTGAAGATAGCAAAATATATTATGCTAGCCATTGTTGATTTCCTATTTAAAAAAAAAAATCTCCTCCACCGTCACATGACACACTAGGATGGGACTGTGCTTCCCAGTTACTGGCTTCTGCATTCTGTTGGAATATCCTTGGTATTCTGTGGAAAATGATCAATTAAGGATACAACTGTTTAAAACATTCTCACAGAAGCTTGTGGGATAAATGAGGCTATTTTTTATGTAATAAAAGTCCTCAAGTTTACAAATATCATCATAGTCACATATTAATATACTGCACATGCTATTCTTGATTATGATACAATAGAGGATGTATTTTTAAATATTAAGATTTTATATAATGCTCTCAGAGCTAGGTATTTT
>PVLA01015519.1:0-24876 GCA_004027455.1 Hydrochoerus hydrochaeris
TCTCTGACCACTTTTAATATTCTGTTCTTGTGATGGATTTCTGGGATCCTGATTATTATATGTCTGGGTGTAGATCTGTTTTGGTTGTAGCTGGCTGGAGTTCTATATGCCTCATTTATCTGAACTTCACTTCTGTTACCTATGTTTGGGAAGTTTTCCTTAATTATTTCTGTGAATAGACTTTTTATTTCATTTGTATGTGTTGCTGCATCTTCATTCACATATTTTATTCTTAGGTTATAAATCCTCTTGTCATCTTCTAGCCTTTGTATCATTGCTTCCTGGTTCCTTATTATTTTTAAGAGATCCTTCCTTTCACAATCATACTTTGCAAATCTATCTTGAAGTTTTGAAAGTTTGTCTTTAGTTTCTGTTAAAAGGTTTTGCCAGGTTTCAATGGAGTTTTTAATTTCCTGATATTCTCTTTGGATCTGTTTCATATATTCTAGGTTTTGTTTATATTCTTCATCAAAGGCTTCTCTCCTTTCTCTGAGTTCCTCTATTCTTTCATTTGTGTCTACTTGAGGATTACCCAGGACTTCTTTTATTAATCTTCTTATATCTTGCATCACCTGAGTTAGAATTTCAGATTTAAATTCAATGATGAGGTCACGGATGTATTTCTTTTTTTCCAGTGAGGCTGTCTCTGACATTAAAGGTTTGCTGCTCTCAACCTCCTCTGCATTTACCTCTGTTGGACTCACTCTCCCTGGTTCTGCAGTTGGGGACATTTTGCTCTTTCTCTGTCTTGTCATGTTATCAGCCCCCTTCAGACAGGTGGGTGGTGGAGGTCTCTGGGCCTTTACTATTGCTTACAGTTGTTCTGCAGTGCACTTGCTAGGGAAGTACCACCCCACAGTCTGCTGTGGATCTGTGAGTTGCACTCTGAGAGCTGGCTCCTCCCCCATGCCAGTCAACCAGTTTATGCTTCAACAAGTTTGTGTGTTCCCTGGTTATGCCACTGGCTCAGAAAAGCCTCATCCCTGGCTATTGGGTTTCAACCAGGGGCGTGGCCCACCCTGAGCAGATCCCACCAATCTGCTTTGGACTAGGAGTTATCAGCAGATGCTGTCTCGGGTTTTGATTCAAGCCGGCCCTGCCCAACTCCAAAGTGTCGCCCAGCCAGTCCTCCTGGTTTGGGGAATGCAGTTCCCATCATTCACCAAAGTTTGTGCAGCTTGACTGGCTGTTTCCACTCCCTGTCTCAGCGCCTCCTCCAGCCAAGAGTCTGGAGCTCACCAACCCCCACTCTTGGCAGGGCCGTGATCTCAGCTTGTGAGTCACCTGACTTTAAGATGTGCCAGTATAGCGTTCGGGGCTTGCCCAGCTCCAGCCCTCTGTCCATGCTTCTTTTTCTTCTTTCTTTCTTTTTTTTTTTTCTTTTCCTCAGTTTCTTCCTGGGTTGTGAGAATTCCTCTCCTTTTGTTTGGCTTTCTCCATGTTGTCAGATTCCAGCATCTGAGTTGTTTTTATTTTTTTTTCCTCAGAGACGCTTTCTTATTGTGCCGCCACTCAGTCGGCCATCTTGCAATCCTCAAGTGATACTCTTGTCTCAACCTCCTGAGTAGGTGGGATTACAGGGACAAGTCATTATGCCTGGGAGTCATTATTTTCTTATTAAAAATATTTTATTATTTTAAATTTTAAAAAGTAATACATTAAAATACCCAATTTTAAATTGTTCCATATGCAGTGCCATTAACGTGACTGAAATGGTGTAGAACTAGTATAAAATTCTCCTGCTAACTTCATTTTTAATACTAATGACAGTTTTCTGTACATAGTTTTGGTGACTTTTTTTGTGCTTATATATTTATCTATATGTATTATATGACTTTTCCTTATTTTAAAAATATATTATTAAAGTACAACTAATACCAAAAATTAATCATTTGCAGTGAACAATTCAATGGTTTTTAGTACAGTCACAAAGTTACACCACCAATCATTGCCACTAATTTCCACACACTTTTATCACCTGAAAAAGATACATTATACCTCTTTCCTTTCCATCCTCAATCAGGCCATGGCAACCACTCATCTACTTTCTGTCAGTATGAATTTACAGTTTAGATATTTCATATTAATGGAATAAAAAATACATGGCATTCTTTTATTTAGCTAGACAATTTTAAAAATTAAGGATTAATGAGATCATAATAAACATTTTATTTTGATTCTATTTTCCTTTACTTTTTATTTGTTCCATATCCTTATATATCCTTTTTTTTTTCTTTTTTGAGGCATGGTCTCACTATGTAGTGCAGGCTGGCCTTGAATTTGTTTTAAGTAGCCCTGGCTACTTGAATTCACAGTAATCCTCTTGCCTCAGTCTCCCAAGTGCTGGGATTACAAGCATGTGCCACTGCACTTGGCTAAGTATGCTTATCTTTAATGTTAGACTAGTTTGCACAGCTCAAAGGCATCAGAGTTTCATGTATTCCATTACTGTTGGATATGAATTATGTCGGTCAATATCAACAATTTTATACTGAAAACTGTTGATCAGACATGTAATATGCATGTGTGACTGCCTTGTCTAGAAGGGGAAAATGGAACAAAGCAGAAATAGTAATAGTCCACACCCTAAACATTATTGACACCATCCACATTTAGCAAACTGGCACATAGCAAACTTTCAATAAATTCAATTAGTATTAAAATCACAAAAATATTCAGATATTCAGTAGCATAGAATGTGTTTATAACATAATGAATGTAAAAATCAATTTAGTAAAATGGGATATATTCTTTTGTTGTAATCTTGTGAAAATTATATTTGTTTATGAATAAAAACTCAAAGAAAATATGTATGTGAAATTTGTTTTGTTATGATAATGTTACTGATTGCCTTTTTATGTTCCCAAATGCCTTTAATATATCAGTATAAAGTTAAAAAGAAATGTAGAGAAAGAGAGATAAAGATATCTTGTCTTATCATTGAAGGCAAGAAAATGTCCTGAGTTCCTTTAGATTGAGACTCTGCCTAAAATAATGTGGCTTTAATATACATATGCCAAGCAATGGAATCTCACTGTATTTTCTCCTTGGTAAAGGCTTGATGGTACTTTCCTCAGCCTTCACTGTAGACATCTTTGCTTTGTTTCCTTGGCTATCCAACCATCCGTTTACTTAGTAGATAGTTTTTGAGATCCTGCTGTGTCAGGCTCTGCTCTAAGTACTGGATATACAGTGGTGAATGAGATGGAAACATCTTGAGTTTTGCATTATAATGGAAGACCTGGGCCAAAAGAACTAAATAAACAATGGCAAGTGCTGCACAGATAATTAAAATATGATTGATATGCTTATACATGACTTGATGACTATTCTAGATTGGTGGTCAAGAAGGACTTCTCTGAGGAAGTGACAGTTGTCTTCTGAGATAAGAAGCTGTCCATGGGAAGATCACAGGGATAAGCATTTCAGGACAGTGAGCAGCACAGCTACAGTCTCCAGAGAATTAGCCTGTAGCAAGGTGGGTGTGAAGCACAGGAACAAGAGAATTAGCCTGTAGCAAGGTGGCTGGAGATGGGTGAGGGAAGTTGTACCAGAATGAAGCCAGAGAGAAGGCAACATCAGAACATGTGGAGGTTTGTAAGCTGGGAGTGGGAGCTTAGATTCCATTTGGAATGGAACAGGAAACATTAGATTGTTTTAAATAGGAGAGCAACTTTATTGCATTTATGTTTTAAATCTTTTGGGCATTCTGCAGAAAATGGGTTTTGGGGAGACTGAAATCTGAGGGACCAGGTAAAAAGTATCCCAATGGTCTAAGCAAGAGATGACAGTGATTCCAATTAGGGTGGTAATTGCAGAAAAGAAGAGAAATTGTCATTGGGGTTCTTTTGAATATAAGTTAACTGAATGTGTTATTGAATTGATTATGGAGAATAACCAAAGATAACTTCTAGATTTTGGGTTTGAGTAACTGGGAAGAGAATGGAGCTATTTATTTTGAACAAGCCTGAAGAATTTTAGGGGAAAAGATGCTGTTTTGACCTTACAAGAGATTTCTATAAGATATCCAAATAGAAGAAACAAATAGAGATTGGATTATATAAGTATGGATTTCCAGGGAAGATAATGAAATCCTTAGTTCAGATGTGGTATTCATAGCCATTGGAATTGGTTGGGTTCACCTATGGCGAGTGAATAGATACAATAGAAAGAGGCCCAGGATTGGATATAATGCTGAGAGATCATGAAAAAGATGAGGATCCAGGAAAGAAGACAAAGAAGAAAACCTAAGGAGATAGGAGGAAAAGCAAGACAAAGTGAGAGCACAGAAGCAAACAAAGTGTTTCAAGAATAACAGGGTGAATTAATCACAAATGCTTATTGAAAAGTCTAGTGAAATGAAGGAAGACAGATAAAATTTGAATTTAGCAATACAAAGTTTTTGGAGATTTGTGAATGTGAAGACAGATTTTAGAGTTAGACAAGATTGAGTTTAAATAAATTTTCTTGCAGAAAATTTAAAGTAAGTTAAAATATATGAAACTACTTAGCATTTAGTAAACATTCAATAAATTGTTTTTTGGAGCAATTTTGGGACTGTCTCCAGGAGCTTCTAGATTCCTATTATTTTGTTTATGAAACACCAGTAGTTCTTGTTCCCAATATGTCTGTTCCCAGTATATCAAATAACAGAATACCACAGACTGGGCAAATTATAAAGAAAAGAGGGCTCTTTTGACTCATGATTCTAGGCAAGGGCTAAAGGGCCACACCTGACAAGGCTCCCATTGGGAGAGTCTGAAGCAGTACAGAGCATCGCATATCAAGAGACCGGGAGTAAGTAAGCGCGTATTCTGTTTTCTTTCTTTTCTCACAAAACCTCCTCACAGTCAGTCATGGAGCCTCCACCTGAATGGCCTTTTCTATTCCTATTACATTCCCAAAGCAGCCACCTCTGAACATCATAATTGTGTTGTTTCTATCCTCTTAACACTTCATAATGGAGTTTAGATTTCAACCCGATGTTATGAAGGAGATAAACTATATTCGAATCATAGCAACAGGTTCTTTGACCTAAAGACCTAAGTTCATAAAGGCTACCTCTAGCCAAAGAGACACATATAATCTTATTCCCTTGGGGTCTCATGGGAACCTCTTCTTAGCTCTTGCTTGGTTCCTTGGACATGCATACTCTCTATATCCAAGGTTACCAAGTTTCGTGTGAATCAGACACTCTAGTTTTGAGTAGTACAGGGAAGATTAAGGCTAAAAGTTATTGGTATTGGAGTTGAATTATTGACTAAATACAGCAGTTCAGCTAGTTAGCTACTTCTTAGTAATTTACTTGGAAATCTTAGGAGATTAGGATAATCATTTTACTATATTCTTTTCTGCAGAGTATCATTTCCCCTCAAACTAAAGAGTTTCTTATAATCCATGACTGGTATAAACTACTTTTTGTCTGGGTGGAAATATGCTTATTTTTGAAGGAAAGAAGGAAGGAAGGAAGGCAGGCAGGAAGGAAGGAAGGGCCACACCTGACAAGGCTCCCATTGGGAGAGTCTTGGAAGGAAGGGTACTTGAAAGAAGCTTTTATTGCATGTAGAATTCTAGATGTTGACTATTTCCCCTTCTTTTTGCATTTTAATGACTAAATTTGATATCAGAAGCCAGATACCATTCTTTGTGTGTGTTGTTCTTTTGTGTATAATGTTCCCCTCCTGGCTTAGTTACTTTTCTTATTGCTGAGACAAAACACCTGACACCCAAAGTTACAGAAGGAAAGATTTGTTTTGCTTATAGTTTGTAGAGGTTTCAGTTCATGGTTGGCTAGCTCCAATGCAGGGTAGCATGGTAGATGGTCATCATAGAGCAGAAACAGTTCATAGGAGGCAAAAAGCAGAAGGCAGCAAGGCAGTGAGTGACAAATGACAAGTAGTGACTCTTTCTGTCCTTTATGTTCTATCCAGGCTAATCAGCCTTAGGATGGGTGGCACTCATACCCAGGATGGGGAAGTTTTAACCCTAGCCTTGCATCATGACTCAATCCCAGCATCAAATCCTTGATCCTAGTATCATACATCCCAGTTCCAGCCCCCTCCAAAAAGCCCTACGTATGACTGCATGATGCTTTTAGGGAACATCTGGGCACAAGCCATAGCCCTTCCCTATGCCAAACTTTTGTTGGCTTTTACGATTTTATCTAAACTTTTGACTTTTAGTACTTTAACTGTATATAATGTGTCTAGTTGTGTTTTTGTTTGTATTTATCTTGCTTAAGATTATCTAAAAATTTTTTTGGTAGGGAATGTGGTTGTAGGTTTGCCATAAATTTTGGGAGATTCTAAGAAATTATACATTTAACTATTGCTTTTTTTCTCATTATCTCTCTGAGATTCCAGTTACATTTATTCGATATCTAATATTGTTCCACTATTCTGTGGTATTTTTTTCTGATGCTCTTGTAACTCTTTTTCTTTACTTATTTCATTTAAGGTAATTTATATTGATCTATTCTACTTTCTCTGTTTTTCTCTTTTCTGTCTTCTAAAAAGCCTATCAAATACAAATGCATTTGTCTCTGATATTTTAGTTTTCATTTATTTCCATTATATTCGTTAATTATCTGTTAAAATTTTATTTTGTATAAAATAAATTTTAATTTCTGAAGAAATAGCTTATTTTATGCTAGACATCATATGTAAAATAATAGAAGCAGTTAAAGTAAATGACATTTATGCTCAAAAAAGATACTGCTTCTTTTTAGGTTAGGCTGCTAAAGTGAGGGCCAAGTCACTTTAGTCTATTGGTGGAGTGCTGGTTATGCTTAACATCCATATGTCTGCAAAGAGAAGTATCATGTTAAAGTATGTGATGATCTTTGCTCTTTCCAATTTCAAATGATTGACAAAGAGCCACTGAACAGAATTGGGAGAAGCATAGTAGTACAGCAACATAGAGATGCAAATAGTTTAAGGATGTGTGTGTGTGTGTGTGTGTATGTGTGTGTATTTATAACAAAATATGATAAAATAATTAGGAGTTAAAAGTATTTATTATCTTTAAAATATAATCCACTTATATAAATTCATAGGGCTTAATATTTCATGGTGAATGTGCATAGCAACTAACATCAATGCCAAAGATCTGACACTCACCTCTTATGCTTGATATAAGCTGGTTCCTCCTCACCACTGCTTGTCTGATTGTATCAGTGTTTCAGTTAGCTTTGTTTCACTAGTGGATATTTGTGGTTTTTGGGCAGTATCCAAATTTTTTCAAGTAGTACCAAAATTTTTCTGGTCAGTGGGATTTGGGTTTTGAGGATCAAGGAAATTCTTAAGTTCTATTTGTTTTGTGGTTGGCAACCAGCTTTATTTTGTTAAATTAATGACAGTTTTGCTTTAGATAGTACTGGAGAAAATCCTACCAAATAGTACTAGAATCCATTAGTACAACTGTGTAGCACAATTTTTTTGAGAGGAACAGAGATATTATTAAAGATAGTAAATATCTTTGTAGTTATTATATCTGTATAAAGTAGGAGATTAACACTGCGGCAAACTAGAAAGTCACCTGGGCAGAATGTGTTAAATGTTATACAAATTTATGAATTACATGTGAGAGAGATGTTTCCTAAAAAGAGAAAACATGCACAGAACACAGGACCCAAAATGACTCCATGAGTCCTGAGCAATGTACATAGAATCATTAAGAAAGCACTATTTTCTGTTCTTCCTTTGAATCTGGTACTTTTTGCAGGACCAATCAGGAGATGATATTTTAAATTGTTCATTTACATGTGGGAACAACCAATCAAAGTTCATTGTTTCTGATACTTCACTTACATCTGATGGGAAGCTGAGGGAACTTTTCAATAGAACAGTTTATACCTGGCTTGATAACAAGTGTGTTTTTGACATGACAAACACCTCAGTTCCTTACTTACATGAGGGAGAAGCCAACCCAGGAATTTTGGATACAAAGACCATCTTCCCCTTATCATTGGAGCCACTCTGATGCTTTTTACTAGCCCATTTTCACCTTGCAGAGCATAATGTTACTGGAGCTATGGGGAGCTGTGGTCATCTAGATTCTTTCCAGATTCTTGCCCTGAACAAAGAATTGGTCAATACATGTGGGAGACTGTCAAGTTGCTTTCTCCAGAGAAATGAAGTCCTTTGTCCCCGTCTTTTTCTGACTTTTACTTCAATCGTATTCTCTCAGATATGCAAAACTGTCTATCTTGAACCAGATGTTCCCTTAACTGGCTAAAAGAATCTAATTGAGTCTGGCCAAGATGCTAACATGTCTCACTGTAAAAATTCTCCCCCAACCCCACTGGGAGTTTGAACAAGAGGCTGTGAGATCCTAGGGCTAAGACATGAGATAAAATTTCAGCTGAAGCCATGAGACTCAAAAAGAATTATGCTTTCCTGGTAGTAAAGGTGCCAGCCTTGCATATATCAAGGTATTAATGGCATTGCTAATTAAAGAAAATTTGTGCCTGGTACAAATTGCTCTGTTTATCTTTACAGTTAATGCCTGCAAAGTTTCTTTTCCCTAGCACTCTGCTGAAACCCCCACCTACCTCCTTGATTGATACCAACAAAAGTCATGAGCTTTTAGACACATGGGCTTTTAGTCCACAAAGGACATTGGTTATCCCAGAACTCCTCAACTTCAGAATTTCTTTTGTCTTTATTTTGCATCTGGGTGCCCTATTGCTGGGTATGCTAGATTGGTACCCTCCATGGGGTTTTCAGTAGCCACATACACACACACACACACACACACACACACACACACACACACACACAAATGATGAGGTTTTAGATTCATTAAAGGCAGGAAGAGAAATATGCTCTGCAGAGTGAGTGCAGATTAAAAATAGGAAAAGAAGTACACTCTACTGAGTGAGAGTGGGCCACTGAAAGAGGCAGAGATCACAGAGGTTGTGGCTTCCCTTTTTTGTATTTCCCACTCCCACTAGGCTGATATAAGATCTAGGCAGTCTTCTCAAAAACCTGCTTGATCTCATGCCAGAAAAATTGAAGATAGGTTTTTCTAATTAATTTGAGGCTTAGGACTTTGAAACTGTCTTCTGTGCAAGTGCCCTGTATCACTGCGATTGACAGGTCACACCCACTTGTCCAAATGGCTGGCCTTGACCTAATCTCCTGCCTCGATACCTCTTTTCACCTTCAGTAAATGTATACCTTCACTACCTTTTCTACGTATGTTGTCCAATTCTTTGTTCATGACACCAAGAATCTGGAGAGAAGTCTCACAGGACCCAGAAGAAATAAAAACTAGATGAAAAGGATATAAGGCAAATAATATTTTTAAAAATGAAAACTATAGATTTAAGACACAGCACAATTTATTTATTTATTTTTCCTCTTCTCCAAGAACACAATAAGCCTGAGCTATTCCCTTTCAAATTGGCCATTCTCTTTTTATTTGCAAAAGCTCCTTCCTCTTCCAGCTATGAATAGGCCACTTTTCAGGTCTAAATTAGGCTACCACCCACATAGATTATTTTACTAACAGTGGACCATCTTCCCCCACCCACCAGATCAAGAACAAGACTATAGATTATTAAATTTCATGGATTTCCACAGCCCAAAATACATAAATATCTATAGCTCCAAACTGTAATGTGCCTCATTTCTCTGACAGCCCAAGCTCTATTCTCAAGAGTATTTTAAAATCTCTCTGCCTCATTTCTCTGAGCACCCACACTTCACTCTTGGGTGTGTCCTAAAATACTTTCCCTTTGCTTCTTGCTGAAAATTCCTTTTCCTTGATGGAAGTCAGCAAACCTATAAACTTGTTCTACAAAAGAGATAAGTTTCTTATTTCAGCTTTGGGAGTTTCTCAGAACCAGCCTTGTGGCAGTAACAATATCTATCTATCTATCTATCTATCTATCTATCTATCTATCTGGTATCTATCTATTATCTATCTTCATATATATCAGAGATAATTAAAAGGTAAGGTAAACAAAAGCTAAAGTAAACAAAGATAAACAAGGTAAACAAAACCTCTTGGTCCACTTTCAAGTCCTTCATGGAAATAAATTAATAGTATCTGCTAATTGTTTGAAAGAAGTTCCTTTGGATTAGAATTCTTGCATTGCACTTATAATCTGTACAGTTCTCTTACTATGTCTTTTTCCCTTCCTAAATAAGGTAAAAGCAATCTGCAAATCAGTTTAAACATTAAGTCACTTTTTCTGCCGCAGGGTCAGAGACTTTGGAAACTGGAGCTGACCTTCCAGAGCCCTTATTGTAAGATCACACATAACCTCTCCAATCTCATCTGCTATACCCTCCAAGCTATGGACACAGTTTTGCAATCTGGGACTAATCACAAAGTGGGTACTATCTATATACTTTTTGAACACTGTATTTGAAAGGAAATAGGAAGTATGGAAATCTTTTGATGACTGACTGGTTCCTGTCTGTTGATGTCCTAAAGTTTCTATCTTGGTGCCTTTAAAATTTTTAAAATTTGCACTGGCCCCAAAAGAGCAGACATATTTTGTTTTGTTGTCTTCAAAAATATAGATCTAGGACTAGAAACTTTGGTGTTATCCACATCATAGGGTTCATTCCACCTCACTGATTCCAGCAATGCAATGAACTTGCCTTTGCTGAGCAAGGCAACTCTCTTGTATAGTTTCAGATGGAACCAGACGTTTTCCCAGCTGATGCCTCCCTGCAACCTCAACATAATCATAAACCCATAAATAAAAATTTATTTTTCCATTTCCATTACAGTATAGTATTATAGATACCTAAGTTAGATAGAAATATTGTAGGCAGTCAGACAGGGTTAGGTCCTTGAAGAAGTTAGGGCAGAAGACACATTACAACTGTGGTGGAGGCCCATTTATTGAAAGTCAGACCTCAAGACAAAGGTGGACTGATAACCTAGGGATATCTAAGTAGGCATCAGTCACCTGGGTGGGGAACCAGGACCTTGACCCATCCCTTCCAGGAAGGTCCTGACCCATCCATTCCACAAAAGTCTATTCTTTCCATTCACATTGCTACTTGACTTGCTTCCCTATTGGACCAACATTATCTAAGTAATTGTACTTGTAATCTTATTAGTTGATTTTTTAGTTGATTATTAGTTGTTCCATCTTATACTCACCTTGAGATTTCATACCCACCTCATGATTTAGCTGTATAAAGCTTCCCCTGAGAAGTGAGGTCCTTGGGTACTTACTTGTGACCTCTCCTCTGAGGGGCTATATCTCTCCCTCTTCAATAAATATTTCTTACTCTTAACCTCCATTATTGCTTAAAATTCATTTTTTTGATTTTGAGGAACATGAACTTGGTGTATTAGATATCTAGCAGACTGGGAGTTATAATATTTCCCTTATATTATTTGGAGATCCTATACCACCCCTATGTCAGTAGTCATCTGTCAGAAGTTTGCAAGAAGTCACATACATATTCACAATGTAAAATGATTGGGTTCTTCCTGAGGGAGAATTGATGAGGAAAAAAAGAGAGGGGCACTAAGTATAGGTCATGGAAAAAAGAAACTGAGCATTATTGTGATGCTCAGTAGGTGGGACTGAAGTGAAGGTTGGTTGATTCATCAGAAAAAGACATGAGAATGGAGAATGAGATCTGACCTCCTCTTATGGAGAACTAGTTTTGCTCAGAGTGATTTTGCAATCAGCTTTGGTACCTTAGCCATGGTTACTCCAAGAGATTGTAGGGAAGAGAGAAGCCACCCTCTCAGCCAGGCATTTGCTTTGCAGAAATCCTGGCATCTCACAGCCTTTCTGTAGCATTCTGGCCACACACAGAGGCAGCTGTAGACAGTGCCCTTGATGCCAGCTTATGGTGGGGGGATTTTCCACAAAAGCACACGGGGTTTTGTCCCACCTGACTGAGAATGCTGCTTCTCTGGATGGATCTCTGTTTATGCATGAGGAAACTTGGCACTGGTGAAGAGGTAGCTTATTTTTCTTTTTTGTTTGGTTTTATTTTGTGCTTCAGAAATAGAACAGATTAAGCATTACTTGCTTTTGAAGGTTCCAGCTCTTCCTACAGCATGACTTTAAATTACTGTTATCCCCAGGCGAAAATGTGGAAAACATCTTTTCTAGCTTTTGTTAAATGCAAATTCAGGGACTATTTAGGAAGGATTTTTTGTTGTTGTTGCTGTTGTTTAATTTATATGACTTTGAAAATAAATCTTTTCTTTCTACTGAAAATACATGCTCATTGTAAAGAAATTAAAACAAATCAGAAAACAAAGGAAAATAAATAAATAATAGTGTGTGACAATTACAATGATGAAATACAAATGATATTAGAACTGGAAAGGAGCATGGAAGTAATCTAACTCAACAAACTATCAATGACTAAATGGGATTCTGGAAAAAGTTTACCAACTTGCTCAAGGTCACACAGCAAACAATAAGAATTTGCTTTTTCTTTCCTTACTAATCTTTTTCTTTGTGCCAATGGTTTTCAAAGAATTATTTTTTCCTTGTTTGTGATGGAACTTTTTCTTTAAGCCAACTATTACTGAAAAACTCAATGTACAAAACAAATGTGTTCTGGTTGGCTGGAAGCAGGCAGGGAGGGGAAGTGCAAGTCTGTATACCACACCCCCATAACCCCAAGAATGCTTCGGATGCACTCTACAGAGCTCTTCAAATTCTTGGGGTGATACATTTAGTAATCATTGGATGATACATGCAGCCATTAATTTCTTCAGTAACTATGTGTTGAGCATTTATTATATGCCAGGTGCCTTTTGACGTAAAAGAATAGACCCTTAAAACAATGGAAGGAGAGGCAGGGCTGTGTCAGTTCTGAGGAGGGCCATGCAGTAGTATGGGTGTCTCTCTCAGCGTCTGTATCTGGCTGGCCTGGGGGCTCTGCGTGCATTCTTTCTTGCAGACTAGGGTATTCCTTATAATTTGAATCAGTGATAATGCTTTGTGTAAACCGTCCTGACAATCTCCACATCAGCAAGTTTTTCTTTGGCTGTAATGTGGGGGAATAATACTAGAGATTTAAAACCAGGGCCTTCACATTGAGCTACATTCCCAGTTTTTTTTTTTTTTTTTTAAATTTTTGAGACAGGGTCTTGCTAAGGCACTGCTGAGGCTGGATTTGAACTTGTGATCTTTCTGCCTCAGCTTCTCAGAGTGCAGGGATTATGGACCTATACCTCGATGCTTGACAAGATTTTTTTCCCTGAGTTGATTTGAGTAATTTTTTGTTATTTGTTTTGAAAATACCCTATTTTCAGAGTTAATTTAGAGCATTTCAGTTTTGCTTGGCTAGTGGTGGACTGAGACTAATTTCTGTTTCTACTTTCATTAAGGAAGAACTTGTCAGTTACAAAGGCTGCCATTTCAGCACCTTGTGCATAACCTCAGAAGGAAAATAAACACCCTAATTTAACAGAGGTTAAAAAGAAAGTCTCAGTACTGATAAAGACAATTAAATGTTCTCTTCTTGTTGTCCCCAATGTGGGTTTTATAACTTAAAGTTTATACAATATTTTTTCCTTATCTGTGGAGGATTTACTCCTAAATCTCCAATGTTTACCTGCAAACCATGGATAGTGCTATGTTCTCCCTTCTAAACACACACTTGCCATAAAGTTTGATTTATAAATGAAGTATCATAAGAGACCAGCAGCTACTTGTAATAAAATAGAACAGTTATGACACTATACTGTAATGGAAGTAATTTAAAAATTGCAAATTGTTTATTTGTGAAATTTAGTTTCGAACCTCAGTTGAACATGGATAACAGAAGCCATGGAGAGCAAAACTGGATGAGGGGCACTAAGTAGACTCACATCTCAGACGTCAGCCAAGTCCTTTTCCCAGTTGGCGCATCCCCTGATGCAATAGCCAGGAGGGCAGAGCATCACCACCATCACTGGGCAATCTTGGCTGCTGGCTTGCTGTGGATCTTGGGCAAGCTATTTAACTACACTGAGCCTCAGGTTCTTATTCTATATGTCAATAGGATAGGTAAGAAATTAGAATCCTTGTGGTAAATAAAAGGAAAATAACCCCATTTAAGCGGTACACTGTGTGGCACACAGATATTTTTTTCTTCTTCTTCTTCTTCTCTTTTATTGGAATCTGAAGGGCAGACAAATCACTTGGGGAAGTGTCAAATTCAGAGTCAGGAAGAGCAGTCTGCAGCTGGGACATGCAACTGCTCTTCTGACCAAGCTCCCAGGTGTTAGCTTTCACACAGGGTCAAGGACATGAGTGTTTGGCCATTTTGAAATTCCACATGTGATTGAATCTTGGTTTTGCCACTTGTCTGCTGGGTGACCTTGAGCAAGATGCATTGAGCCATAGTTTCTCAATTGGGGTTATTAATATTTCATGGGAAATGTAGAGACATGCAAAGAGATAACAGATACCACAAGTACAGTACCATTATGGTTGCTAGTTCCATGTTAGGTTTTTGATTAAACTAACCATTAGCAACACTGACTGTGGAAATGTGACCTGCAGTGCTTAGTGGTGGAAATATACCCTTTGGGTGACACCCAGAGGGGAACTGTAGGTGTTGAATTGCACTGTATAGGTGAAGTTCAAATTTCCAGAGGCTGCTGGAAGAGCAGGCGCAGCTGATGTGTGAAGCATTCAGATTGTGGTGAGAGTTTAGATCGATGCTCCCTTGATGTTTCTTCTACAAAGGAAAACTCACAAACCATTGATCAACCGGATCCAAGAAGAAGGAGTTATGTTCATTAATTTTTGTTTCATTCCTTCTGGAAAGCACTGTGGTTCTAGGGTGTGGGGCTGTTACGGTAACTTCTGGCACTGGAAGGTAGAGTACTTGGAAAGTGGTTCTGTGTTGGTATGGGAAGCTCATCTTGGACAGGATTTCCTGCTGTGCTTCAGTGGTGTAGACAGTTTCCAGTGAGACTCAGATCCAAATTAGCTCCTCGGACAGTGATGTAAGCCTTTTGGAGACCAAGTGCCCACACTGCAACCCCAAACTCACTGTGTCAACACTGCAATTAAACCTGAAGGCTCGGTTGCTAGGGTGATGCTGGGGCACCTTGGCTCGCTTGTGACAGAGGGCTCTGTGTGCCTGCTGTGGTACATGTGTCATAGTTTGGCCACCACCATTGGAGGAAAGCTGCCAGAGCGCCTGGGGGCCTTGGAGGGTCCCCTAACATTATCATTTTCCTGCTTTTTTTTTCTTTTGAGATACATTTCATTCCCCACTTTCTTTTTATTTTAAAATTTATCTAAATACAATTTCACAAGTAATATATGCCTATGCTAGAAAAATAGAAAATATAGATAAGCAAAAAGAAACTAAGTATCCCTGAAATCTCCTACTTTAAGATATATTATTTTAATTTTATTTTTATTCTTTTATTTTGTGGTAAGACTTTGCAAATTTTTTTGTTTGTGCCCGGCAGCTAAAAATGGATTTTATACTTTATAGATTTTAGTGGTTGAAAAACATTTATAAGACTATTTTGTGACAAAAATTTATAAAGTATTTTCATTTCAGTGATCATAAATAAAGGCTTATTGGAATACAAACATGTTCATTTGTTTTCATATTATCTATGGCTGCTTCTTCAATACAACTGTAGAACAGAGTTGGATGCCTACAAATATTATAATATTTTTTATCTGGCACTTCATTTAAAAAGTCTGATGACTCCTGGTATAAACAATTTCTGTTCTGGTAACCTGATCATCTGCTTAGTGATAAATAAATGTCTTTCCATGTCGAGAAATACTTTTCTCCAAAATAATTTAACTCTTCTATTGAAAAACAGAATATGGTTTTCCAGACCTATCATTTTTACTTTTTAGAGTAGTTGCCATTTATAAACTATTGCTGTTTCTTTTAATCTCACAGTCACCCAAGGAGTTTAACATCGTGTGTGCATACTGAATAAACTTTTCGCCTGCAAGTAATAGAAACCAACTTGAGCATTTTAAACAAGAAAAGTGGTCTAAAGAAGGTTGACAATGTTTTGCTGGGGAAACATTGGGTAGTGATCAGCTGGGCCCTGAGGTGCCTGCAGCGCAGTGGGGATTTTCTCTGTCTCCTTTTACCTCATTTGTAGGTCTGCATTTTAATCATTTCTCACAGGTGCCTTTCTCTGCATGTAAGTACAATCTGGCTGACAATAACTTGAGTTACCATTTCACTGGTCTCACTGCTCCGAAGGAGACTGATTTTCCCTTTTGGGCCCAGTTCTAAAAATTACCATGGAGAGAAATCCAAATGGCCCAGTTTTGGCTAGATTTTACTTCTGGTACGATAACTACAGCTCTTTGGAAAATGACTGTTACAGAACTATGTACAAACTAGCTCCTCTATGTGTTGGAGGACAGTTAAAAACAATAATTGTGGATTAGGCAGGTACTTTGAAAGCTATCTACTCCTCTATATTGATCTCATTTTACAGAGGAGGAAATGGAATCCTACAGACACCAAATGAATTGCTCAAGTAGTAATTAGTCAAATGCATGTGTGTTCTGAGTATACTGGACTGCCTTTTATCGTTTGTTGTGGTCTTGAGATGTTTCAGCAGTAACATCATATTTGGGCTGCAGATCGTTTTGCTCATTTCTTATTGTTTCATAGGTCATTGCAAGGTAGGAGCTCTGTCTGAGTCTTTTACTTTGTTTCCAGCCTGTAGTTGGGAGATGGATGGACAGATGTAGATTTTGGAATTTCCTCCTGGTTGATTGTTGTGCTCAGAGTGCTTTATCCATCAATGGAAGGCAATTGAGTGAAAACGATCCCCATGCCAATCTGTGCCAGCGTCACATCATTTAACTAGGCTTTTGTCTCATATCTTGTGTCTAATGCCAGCAACTAAATCTTCAAGCTCAGTGAACAATGGTTACAGCCCAGTAAGCATGAGCCCAAAAACTGGTTTGACACAATGTTTCATCACGGAGAACAGTAGGCACAAAACCTGCTAGGAATCATGACTCTGATTCTTGGGTAGTTGAATAAAATGTGCCATGATATAATGGATTTATTTCTCTTAAGTTGAATGAATAAAACTAGCCATGCAGTTTTTTTAATATGTAGTTTCCTTCAAACTGGAGGCTTTCAGGAAAAATTACTTTATGTGGAGAACTCAGGTGTGCTGTCAGGTACAGTGGGCATTTGTTTGTTATTCCAATACCTATTTCTTTCTTCTCCATGTTTTCCTCCAACTATACACTGATTATGTCCCTTTTCTATGTGGCTTTGTGGTGAGACCGGCCCCACATAGAGTCCGAGAATTAGGCAATGATTGGTCTAAGCCAATTTGTGGGTTTAGCAAAATGACCCGTTTCAAACAATGGTAGAGATCCGAGAGCTGGGTATGTACTATTGAGACGGACCTTGTTTTTTCCCTTGGAACATTTAGGATAGAATTGTGAGACCTGAATCAGGAGTAGCTATTTTATTGTAAGAATAAAGCTCAAGCAATTATGTGTGTGTTCGTGTGTGTGTGTATATGTGTGTAAATATACATTATATAGAGTTCAATGATGAATCTGACCCTATTACTTAGAAAGAAAAAGAAGATGAGACACCAAGGCACTTGGAAATAGTTTGGAACTGCTGAATCACCAACCTTCATTAAAGCTCACTCTGAATTGATTGCTTAAGCTATTTGACCTTGAATTTTAGACAATTTGCACAATTCTTATTTCACATCTAGTATCACTAAATATCTATCTGAATAGATTATGTTTGTTTGATAATTTGACCTGTTTTTTCCAGGGGGTTGGCAAATCTGTCACTTGATGGCCAATGGGTGCTACGTAGACCTATAAAAAAATGGTGCTTGTAGCTTCTAACTTGGACCCAACTTTCTGTTTGCATGACTAGCATATATTTTTGTCATGGTTGAGAGACGAGTGATTGCTTTATTTGACAGTATTTGCTGTCTTTGATAGAAAAGGAAATAATTACATATCAATGTGTTAAATGACTTCTTTTTCTCCTTATGGTCTACCTTTGAGAATGTTAGTACTGAAAGTGGAATCCAAGTCCGTGTAATATCTTCTCCAACTTCTGACTCATGAAGTTTCATTGGGAATGGAATGGAAGGTTGCAGAAGTCTTGATTAATCTGTGATTTAGGACGGTCTTTATGCTGCTGCATGTATCTGGCTTAGACATGTGCACATTACTCAATCCTGGCCAACTAATGTGGACTGGGAGTCTGTTGAGGGTGGATGTGTTTCAGGAAAAGTTTCTTAGCTCTTTAGAAAATAGGGTACTTTGGATAGCTTTTCCTTCTGGCTCACATTGTGTGAGATTTTAAATCTATTTGTCAGGATTTTTTTCTTTCTTAATTTGTATCACAGAAATATCCTGACACATTCTGCCAGGATCACATGAGGTAGGGAACTGTTGATTTCCCTAAGGAGTCAAAAAAGAAAAAAAAAAAAAAGGGAAACAATCCTACATTAAAATACAACTAATGTATTTCCTTTATATTTATTTGGACATCTTGCTCCTGTGGATAGAGTTCTTACTTCTGCCACAGATAAGATGAGGAGTGGCCTGTGTGATTGCCAGATTTGGAGAGTTGTTTTTTTTTTTTGAAATTACGGGTGCTGGTATGCTATGTACAGATTATCATAAATTCACAGGCTCACACTCTTTCACACTTACAAAAACATACTTTTAATGAGTGTATGCAGGGGTGGTATTAAAAAGTCTTTAGTAAGCATTACAAGAATATAAGTTAATATATAAATCAAGTAATAAATTAAAAAAATATTAACTACACATTCCTCTATATTCTCTGTTCCAAACTTGCAAAGCTGCCTACCAAGTGACATAGTTTGGAAGGCATATATTTCATTAAAATGTTAATCATTTACAGATCATTTGTTAATGCTCAAAAATTGTTGCTGTGATCCTTTGATGACATAGGTGTCACCTGCTAAATGATACTTTGTAGTTTGACCTAAAGACCTGCATCAAATTCTTCCATCAATCCCTCTTTTCACTTGATAGTCATTAGGAGATCTGTAGTCTTAAAAAGTAGAGTTTCTTTCAAAATCAGTCATATTATTCATGGTCCCAAGACTTTTTTCAGTTTCTGCTGAGCTAAGCAGTTACATTAAAATTTTTTTCCTAGGTTTTATAATGTTGCCTCAGATTTTTATATGGTCAAATTCTCTCTTGTCAACTAAGCCATGAAAATCACCTACTGGACTGTCATTTTTAATTAAGTTGAGAGTATAGTTAAGGCCAAATGAGAAGTGGAGGAGTGTGAAGGTTAAGCATGCAGCCTTTGCTGCCAAGGTGTCTTTGTTTGGATCTGGACTTAAATACTTCGGTGTTCTTCAGCTTCTTTATCTGTAATATGTGTATTTTTTTCTTTTTTGTTGTTGTTGTTTGGTACCAGGGATTGAACTCACTATCTTGTGCTTGCCAGGCAGGCGCTTATGCCACTGAGCTAGATCCCCATCCCCTTTATCTGTAAAATAGGGGAAATAATGGTAATTATAAAACTCCCACAAAGAACCCTTCTTACTTCGCATAGGTGGCTCCCCGGTTTGAGCCCACAGTAATTCTAGTAATCTATCACTTTAGTCGTTTGTTACCTTCATCCCTCTCTGATTCTCATAATAACCAGTTCATGGTGACTGCAGTTTACACACATGGCTACACAGCAATGAGACTAGGGAGCAATGGCCCGAGGTGGGCCATCATGGTCTTAGTGGTCCAGGTGGGCCTTAAGGCCTTGCTCAGCTGTCAAAAATATTCCCCTCTCTGCTCTGTCAGACACAGACACGCTGGCAAATGAAGCAGGTATTAACAGTAGCATTAGTGAACTGGCTGCTCCCACATGTGAGTCACGGTGGCCTCGCAGCAGCATTCAGCCAGAGATCCCCAGGGCCAGGAGAAATGTACAGTGGAAGCAGAGACAAGCACAGGGACTCAGGGAGATTCAGTTTTGGGGAGCAGGCACAGATACTTTTAGGTACTGAGTAATAATCACAGACTGATGTCCAGAGAGGACAAGCTGGAGATGCTGTTGGTGATCAGAGATGCTACTGGACTTGCAGGTCTCATACCATGCTACTCCAACCATGTTTCTTCTCCTGACAAATGGGAATTAAGTGACCACAAATAGAAACATGACTGTGTCTCTCCATGTCTGTGGTTGCTTTGAAAGGAGAGTGGCTTTATGCCTGAGAGGTTTCTGCAGTGCTCACATCCCGCTTCCTGAGCCTCTATCAAACCCCTATCAAGGGAGGTTCCCCATGGGGACCAGAAAGCCAGGCAAAGGGGCAATTAGATTTCACTGAACACCGGAGTCTGTTTCTAGAATCTCCAGTGTTTCAAAGAATTGATGGCAATGTTTTATTTTGAGAAAAGAAATTCGTAAAGCAACTGTGCTGGTAACTGTGGGCGAGTGAGTTGCTGGAGAGCTAGAGAGTCTGAGGCCAGCTTAGTTTAAATGACAGCTTTTGACATTTTTCTCCTTCAATTTAGAAATCTTAACCACGAAATCGTATGGTTCTGAAATCACTTTTTTTCTCAGAATAGCTCAATGTCATGTGAGCTGAAATGGGAGTCAGTCCACATGCAAAGGTTTTCCAGGCTCGTTTATGTCCTGGAGGAGGAAAGATACGTATGTCACGGAGTGGCAAAAAGCTGTGGTCGCTGGAGTATGCCTGAGTTTGACCTTCAGATTTGCCATGCAGTAGGCAAATTAATAAATCAACAGCTCTCCCACTCTCAGTTTTAATATAGTTGTGTGTGTATGTGCACACGCGTGTGTAAGGGTAAGTATAATGCTAATATTCAACTTGCAGGTGTGTTAAATGTTGTATCATGTTCCCAGTTTCTCCAAATCTTCAACAGTACAGCATGCAAACTTTGCGGCAAAGGTATTCACCTCTCAGATAATCCATAGGGCTTTGTCTTGCTCCTCCTCTAGGTTCCCCGTCTGATGTCACCTTGTCCATGAAGCTTTCCCAGTCAGGAGTTAATTCAGTGGGAGCCAGCTGCCTTGTTATTGGGTTGATCACTCCCTTCATACACTCTACAATTGTGAACTCCATGCTTATATTGTCCCCAAAATTTCTATGTTGAAATCATACTCCCAATATGATACGGTAGGCAGGAGGACCCCAGATCATGAAGGCAGAGTAGTAGGGCCCTCGAGAATGGAAATAGGGTCCTTATGAAGGGGACCAGAGAGCTGCCATCCCTTTCATCAGGGGAGAATGCAATGAGAAGGTTGTATTCTGTGAGCCAAGAATCTGGCCCCTATCAAGCACCAAGTCTGCCAAAACCTTCATATTGAACTTAGTCTCTAGAACTGACTGAGAAACAAATTATTATTATTATTTATAATCTATACAGTTTATGGCATTTTGTTTTAGCAGCTTGACAGGTTAAGATAATTGTTTCATATTATGCCATATGTTGCTTATAGTTCTGTAGAGTATAATCTTCAAGATAAGAGGGATGTATCTGTTATTTCATCTTGCTTAAAAGTAAGACTATCTTTGGTGAGGGGTATTTGATAAGGTTATTGATACTTCACTTTTAACTATTCTATAAGCAACAACAGTATCTGGTATATAGTAGAACTCAGTAAAACTTTATTGAATGAGTGAATACATGAAGTTTTGTGGATTAGAATTGAAATCTAAACTTTCTGTGGATTTAAAACAATAATGCATATAATGAAGCTTGCAAAAATGCCTGGATATTATTTTTAGTGGATAATAATAATAACACCAAAAGTCTATTTATCATGCCTTACAAACCATAACATCTCTAAAATGAAAAAAATTTTTATTTGAGGAGCATCAGGAGAATCACATTTCTCATTTATGAGCTTTGAAGAAAGTAAGCTGCAAATTTTTAGTAATTTTATTTTGGAGCGTCAGATCAAAACAGCTCCAAATGTCACGAAATGTCTTTTCATATTTCTTCTCAAGCATTAAATGCAGTAAATCTTAAAGGGATGGTGTGTGTTTCCGAGTTCCAGGATGACTTTAACAGACGTAAACTACCCAAAAGGCCATTCTTATCTAAATGGACAGCCTTTATACGAGTTTTCCCCAAATCTTCAAATTAGTTTTTCAGGTGAGATAATAGTCAAGAATATGGGTTGGAAAACTTTTTCTGTAAAAGGCAAGATAATAAATTTTTAGACTTTTTCAGGCTGTTTGGTTTCTGTTGCATGCGCTTGACTATTGTGCCAGCATAAAAGCAATGCAAACACCATGCAAAGAGATGGTTGTGGCTTATTCCAAAAAAGCCTGTAAAAACAAGCAGTGGAGAGAATGGGTTTGTAGGTAGTTTGTTGGGCCTTGGTTAAAAATACAGACCTTTGGAATTAGACATGGGTTCAAATCCTGACTGCACCATTTAGAAGCTGTGAAACCTTCAGTAAATTTATTCAACTAATTGAGTTTACTTTCTAGTGAATCTGTGGACCTAGGGTTATTGTGAGACCAATTGAGGACAACACGATCAGTACTGTGAGAGGATGCACAGTGGTGTTACAGTCTTTAGCTATAATCTAAATCTCTTTGTATGGTGCATATGCTATATATTCACCAATGGCACATACATTTCTGATGTTGTATATAATAGATACTTATGATTTGTGTGTTATTTATATATATGCATATGAATATACAGCGTATCAGATATACGGATATACAATATATCAAACATTTACTTATCTAACTATGTGTTATTTTCTTCTTTTCCTTTTTCCAATTTGTTGCTTGAACAGTACCCGACACCTCCATGTTTTGCTGTCTCTGACTTATTCATGTCTTGGTTTTTCCTAGTCTTCACTGACAAAAGAGGCCTGATCATATACTATTTTTCAGTATATACTTGTTATGATTTATGTCTAGATGGGTCCCCAAGAACCCAAAGCATGCAGTCATAAATGGGGATCTTGGAAGGTGACTGGATTGTGGCAGTTTAGAGCTAATTTATAGTTAGGAGGTGCCCTCAGGTCAGAAGAGGTGGGTCACTGGAGGTGAGGTCTGGGGTTTAACTCCCTCCCTAGCTCCTCCTTTCACTCTCTTCTTCCCTCAAACCAGGCAGTGAGCTACTCTCCTAGACCATGTGTCTCTACTCAGCTGTCCTACCTTGGAGCCAGCTGAGTGGGGACTGAATAAGAATCAAAATAAACATCTCCTTGTTTAAATTGCTGGTGTTGGGTGTTATATCTCAGCAATGAAGGAAGTGATTAAGACGATACCATATTCATGGTAATTTAAAAATTAATTCTTCTACTGGAAGGCTTGGAGTTCTTACAAATTGTTTGAGTGTTAAGAGGCTATAATGATCATTCTCATATTGTAAATCCAGAACATTTAGATAGTTACCTACTGGTGAATGAATGAATGACTGAATGAAAAAGTGGTTAGTGTTTCTGAACTACAGCTAAAAGTGATTAGAAGCTACCATAGATCCTGAATTTCTACTGTTATGTAGAATTATTACTGTTGTGTAATATTTTGAGGTTGGTCACTATCTGCTTCAGGTACCCTTTAAAAAAGATTAAACATTTTTTTTAATGTAAAAGAAAGAAAATAAAGAAAAGAAAAACAAAAAGAGACAAACAACAAAACAAACTCAAAACAATAACAATATAGGCTTTCAAAACAAGATGATAGGAATTTAACAATGGTTATTATATTGCATATTGTTATTTTTAAAAGAGTTTCTTAGATTACCAAATACAGACATGCAGATTGATTTAATCATATGAGTACTAACTGCTGTTGTAACTGCTGTTCTCTAAGCATTAATAGAATTAGTAGTATAGTCATATTATCTACCACTAATATTAGCATATTAGTAGTATAGTCATATATATATATATATATATGTATAATAGCTAATCACACAAACATATCTTTGTCTTTTTTTCCTTCCTTCTTTCCTCCTTTCCCCTATCCCAGTTACATTTCTCCTTTGGTAGTTTCTTACCTTTTAAAAAATGTTTTGATTTAAAGAGAAAAAAAAAACAGAAAAAAGGTAGAAATATTACAGAATTTCAAGAAAAGAAGATAAACAGTAAGAAATCACTAGTTGATACATTACATATGGTTCTTTGAGAAATAGTTTTTCAAGTTACAAAATTAAAGCACACAAAGTGGACACTCAAGCAGTGAGAGTGCAAACAGATCTGTTCAACAATCCAACAAGAACCTAGAAATATGGTCATGAATCCCACACATCTAAACATACATGCAGCTCTATCTTTTATAGCACTTCCTATTTCTTCTTTTTTTACAATAGCAATTATACATTTTAAAATTTTTATTTAAAGAGAAGAAAAAAGCAAAACATAAAAAAGGGTAGCAACAATACAGAAATCTAAAAGAAAGAAAGAAAAAGAAAGAAAAAAAAAAAGAAAATGAGAAAAAGCCCTACTAAGAAATCAGTAGTTTATAAATTACATACTGTCATCCTGGATGTAGTTGTTCAAGTTTCAAAGTTAAAGGGTACATACTAAACATTCAAACAGTGAGACTACAAACAGTTCTGCTCAAAGATCCAACAAAGATTCGGCAATATGAGCATCTATTTTACACACTCATACATACATGCAGTTATATCCCTTAGAGCACTTTCCTTTCCTCTTTTTTTTACAATAGCAATTACACATTTTGGTTTTATTACTCTTGTAGTTCTTCTTTACTTTTTACATTAGAGACACAATATGATATTTATAAATATGATTCTTATTTATTTCACTAATGAGGATAGTCTCAAGTTGTCTCCATTTGCCTATGAAGGCCTCAAGATCATCCATTTTTATAGCTGAGTAATATTCCATTGTATAAAAATGCCACATCTTTTTCATCCACTCTGCAGTTGATGGGCATCTTGGTTGTTTCCAGGATTTA
>PVLA01015520.1:0-24866 GCA_004027455.1 Hydrochoerus hydrochaeris
TGCTGAGCCACAAAGCCCCACGGAGGGACCCTGCCCTGCTCCACGCCCAGAGAGGTCTACAGCAGGAGAGTTTCCTGTGGCTCAGTGGCCTGTAGCCAGGAGCCTGCAGGACTGGATGACTGGACCCTGGGCTCTCAAGGTCAGCACAGCTGTCACAATTCCAGAGCCCTCTTTTTGCTGATAACCCAATACCTCCATGATGTAAAGGGAATCCCCTCCGTCTTGCAGAGAGGCTCCTCATGCTAAGAGGTCAACTTCCCAGAGGCACCACCCTCCTCCCCTGGCCACTGGCTGGTCCCTCCTGATGACCTGCTGCAGGCAGGGAGACACCAGCCCTCCCACCACCCCAGCTCAGCCTCTGCCTGGGACTCAGCTCTCTGTAGGCCTCAGGGGACCACAGGTGCCCTCCCTTTCCTGGGGAATCCAGGCCTCTTCTCCAGACCAGGTCTCCCCAGTTCAAGAAAGGATGAATCAGGACTCAGGACACCAGCTTCTCTAGAAGAGAGAAGCCGTGTTCTGGACATGAGCTAAGGTGAGTGCTGCAGAGGGGACGTAGGGCACATTTTTAACCCTTCCACATCATGGACCTAGTGAGCCTTTCCAAGCAAACCTCACCTAACAGCACAGCCAGCTATGAGCTCACTGTGGAAAGAATTTACTGATGAATTCAGCACTCCCATGATCTAGTCACCTCCCACACAGGTGCGACTTCGTGGGGACATTTTAGAGCTAAACTATGACACCCGCTTGTGAAGACATCTCCATCAGCGCTGCAGCCCCTGTTCCAGCCCCTGCTGATACCTCTCTGCTGGGCCAGCCCGGAGTCCAGTGAGGAGCTCTGGGTGCTGTGCCTCGAAGGTGCAAAGACCCTTGAGCCCAGTAGGGGATCTGTGTACCCTCCTGCCCATGTCACTCACAGAGAAACAAGGCCCTGGGACCACCGGGAGCAGGGGGTGAGACCTGATGATCAGGTGGAGCATTTTCCTCCTGTCACAGAGGAAGAGGGCTGCCCCTCTCACCTCCTGTAAATGGCCTTGCTGTGACACAGCCTGGGGCAAGGATGACAAGGCCAGGAAGCCCATGCCTCTGGACACCAAGCTAGCATGAGGCTTAGTCCATGTCTGCTCTGTGCAGACACTGTCCTAGGGCTGGGAAGGCTGGGAACACACAGGCCCTCGCCCAGGCCTCCCATGCTAGGGGCGGAGCAGAGCAGGAGGTGAACACAGCCCAAAGCCCCTGCCTGGAGGTGCACAGGGAGCAGCTGTGGAGCACAGCCCACCCCACAGAAGTACACCCCCTGACACCACTGCCCCAGCCCTCTCTTGCTTTCCCTGAGCCTATGTGGCCCTGGCTGCCATCCGCCTGGCTGCCCAGGTGTCTCAATTTGCACCCTGGATGGAGGACAGGTGTGGAAGCCCTAAGGGAAGGTGGCTGGAGAGACAGCATGTGTGAAAAATCAGCGTTTCAGAGGAAGAAAGCAAGAGCCTGGCTGCACCTGTATGTCTCGCTCGCCCTGGAATCCTGACTCACAAGTTTCTCTATTTCCTTTTTCTATCTGAACTCTGGCCCCAGCTTCCGTAGTCCTCCTGCTGTACCCTCTGCGTCCATCACGTCTGAAAACACACACCTTGCAGCCTTAGACACTGGTCCTGCAGCGTCCATTGTGGGCAGCTGTTTGCAGTATATGGAGGCCACACATGCACTGAAACCATAATACATAGTAATAAAAATGCCTTGTCTCTTGTTATATTCTGGTGAGGTTTGGAACTTTGTTATTTAGTGTGTGACAATGGCTTTTTAACCCTAGGTATGGTTAAAAAGATCCATGGAAATGCAGTCCATGCTCTCCAGCCGTGACTGACTGTATTTACACCCTCTTCTTGTCCATTATCCTTTACTTCAATGCAATCACCCCAGTGGAGGAGCTCACTCCCTTCCCAGGCACACCAGCCACTCACCACCTTCTTGTGACCAAAGGTTTTTTGCTAATCTACCAAGTCCCCAAGTTTCCGACACGCTAATTCCTGTCCCCGTAACGGCTCTGGAATAGCTGTTCACTGCCAGGTCCATCTGTTGATTACTTGTGTGCAGTTTGTGGCAAGGCTTGCAGCCAACTCTACCTCAGACCTGCATCTGGGTTTTTCTTCCACAGCTCAATCGGCTGCTTCTGTGAGTTTGGAGATCCTGACCTCGCCCTCCTTGTGCCTTGATGCCACCCCTGGTGCAGGCCTGGAGGATGGGGGAGGCGTCCAGATCTTGTCTCATCCTCTCCAAACCTCCTCCTTTGGCCAGTCCATTTGCCTCTCAGCCTGATTGTCTTCTAGTTCTGGGAATTTATGTATCTCTTAATGATTCTCCTGTTTTCTCCTGTAATATTTTTACAAAACTCCACATTGAGCTATCACTGTACCACACAAAGCCAGTCTCGTGACCACACCAGGAGCCCCACAAAGCCAGTCTGGTGACCACACCAGGAGGTGGGATCATGGCAAAGCCAGTAAGGACCACAGGATCTGTTAGCAGCAGCCAGCTCCTCCAGGCCCCTTCTCACTTCTCTGCGCCCCCTGCCTCCCAGCCTCTGAGAGACTCCGGCGACATTTAATTTCTGTGCCTTCCTTGTGCACAGGGTCACAGTCCTCATCAGTGGTAAGAGGGCTCCTGTCAATTCTTCACTGCACAGATTGGTTTTCTGATGATCCATGAAAATCAGAGCTGTGCTCTGGGGTGATCCACTGACGCAGGCCTCCTAGGTCACTTCCCACCAGGAACCCACAGTTGCCCCTCATTTACAACCAGAGGGTGGGGAGGTGGGAGGAACAGAGTGAGGGGAGGAGAAGAGGCCACTCTAGTGCTCTCCTCACCACTTCCTGTCACTCTGTGAGCCCAAACCCTAACCCTGACCCTGACCCTGGGAGTCCATAAGGCAGAAATGGGGACTTAAACGAAGGCAGGGTATGCTTCGGTTGTCATGAGACAGTGGGCTTTGGTCTCCCTGCATGGTTTTTTTTTTTTTTAAAATTTAAAGAAAACCAAAACAAAAAGAGGGTAGAAATAATACATAATTTCAGAAAAAAATAAACAGTAAGAAATCACTAGTTGATAATTACATATTGTCTTCTTAGAAGTAGTTGCTCAGGTTGCAAAAGTAAAGCATACAAAGCAGACATCCAAACAGTGAGACTGCAAACAGTTCTGTTTAGTGATCCAACAAAAACTTAGTAATATGGTTATCAATCCTACACACTTAAACATACATGCAGTTATATGTTTTAGAGCACTTCCTTTTCCTCTTCCTTTTACAATAGCAATTACACACTTTGGGTTTTATTACTTCTACAGTTCTTATTACTTTTTACACTAGAGACACAATGTGATATTTATAAATATGATTCTTATTTATTTCACTAGTGAGGATAGCCTCAAGTTGTCTCCATTTGCCTGTGAAGGCCTTAACACCATCCTTTTTTATAGCTGAGTACTATTCCATTGTATAAAAATACCACATCTTTCTCATCCACTCTGCAGTTGATGGGCATCTTGGTTGTTTCCAAGATTTAGCTATCACAAATTGTGCAGCTATGAACATGGGTGCACATCTATCACTGTGACATGACCCTCTCAGTTTTTCTGGGAAAATACCCAAGAGGGGAATAGCTGGATTGAATGGGGCTTCCAATCCTAGTCTTCTGAGAATTCTCCATATGCATTTCCATAGTGGTCGCACCAGTCTACATTCCCACCAACAGTGGAGCAGTGTTCCCTTTTCCCCACAGCCTCACCAACATATGTTATCAATTGATTTCTTGATGGCCGCTATTCTTTCTGGAGTGAGATGAAATCTCAATGCTGTTATAATTTGCATTTCTCAAATGACCTGTGATGGTGAACATTTCTTCATGTATTTATTTGCCATTTGTATATCTTCCTCTGAGAACTGTGTGTTCATCTCAGATGCCCATTTTTGGAGGAGGGTCTTTGAATTTGGGGGGCCTGATGTTTTTCAATTCTTTATATGTTCTTGATATAACTCCTTTGTCTGAGGGGTTGCTGCCTAAAATTCTTTCCCATTCTGTGGGTTTTCTTTTCACTCTGTTGGTGATTTCTTTTGAAGTGCAGAAACTTTTCAATAATATGAGATCTTAGTTGTTGATTCTTTGAAGTATTTCCTGTGCAGTTTGCATTTTGTTCATGAATTCTCTGCCTACCCCTATGTCTCCAAGACTTCTACCTACCTTGTCTTCCAGTAGATTTGGTGTTTCTGTTTTAATATTTAGGTCTTTGATCCATTTAGACTTCAGTTGTGTGCGTGGTGATAGGCATGGATCTATTTTCAGTCTTTGGCATGTGGAGAGCCAATTTTTCCAACACCATTTATTAAAGAGACTATCCTTCTTTCAGTGAACATGTTTAGCCCCATTGTCAAATATCAGGTGGCTGAGTGTCTTTGTAGTTGTGCTTGCATCTTCTAATCTGTTCCATTGATCCTCATGTCTATTTCTTTGCCAGTACTAGGCTGATTTTATCACTATGACTTTGTAGTACAGTTTCAAGTCAGGAATTGAGATGCCTCCTGTCTTGCCTTTGTTGCCCAGAATTGCCTTTGCTGTTCTAGGTTTCTTCTGTTTCCAAATGAATTTTAGAAGTGTTTTCTCTAGATCTGTGAGGTATGTCAATGGTATTTTGATTGGGATTGCATTAAATCTGTATAACAGTTTTGGGAGTATGGCCATTTTCACAAAGTTGGTTCTTCCTAGCAAAGAGCATCCTTCCATTTTCTAATATCCTCTTCAATGTCTTTTTTCAGCGTAGTATAATTTTAAGCATATAGGTCTTTTACATAGTTAATTAGGTTGATTCCTAAGTATTTCATTTTTTTAGATGTTATTGTGAAGGGCGATATTTCCGATATTTCTCTCTTTGCGAGTTTTTTGTTTTTGTACAGGAATGCTATTGATTTTTGAGCATTGACTTTGTATCCAGCTACACTGCTGAATTTGTTTATTACCTGTAGTATCTCTTAGTGGAGTTTTTTGGGCCTTCTATATAGAATATCATGTCATCTGTGTTTTATGGTCACTCACCAAAGGGGAAAAAGAGCTGACGGCAGAGAGAGAGGGCTTTAGACAGGGAGAGACCAGACATGCCAGGGCCCCCAGAGGTCAGTTCGAGAGTCTGCAGTCAAACATGTGGAGTTGCCTTAAATTAATAACAAAATTAATAATTACGCAAAATGCAGCTACAATACACGGATGCTAAACTCATTGGTATTTGGAGCCTTTGTCCTTTGAGATCAGTGCCACTCATGCCAGACCTCAGTTCTTGCTCAGAACCAGCACAGCGACACTGAACAGCACTGAATGAGGACTGAGGAGAGCTGAGGTGAGGCTGGAGATGTCGTGTCCTTCCTGCTGCTCATCTTGCAGCCTGTGGCCCCTGACAGCACAGGGTCCAGGGTCCCTCATCTGGAGGTGTTGTTGCTTGGCATAACTGATGCCATCTTGTGCCCTGTATTTGACCAAATAGAGTGAAAAATTACTCAGGGTGCAAATCCTATGAGAAAAGCAGAATGAGCTGCACCCATGAATGAGAAAAATTAACCTGCTCAACAAAGAAGCAGGATACAGGTGTCAAACAAAATTAATGTAAGATTCTAGCTAAACTGTTTCCAACAGGATGTCGTGCTTTGTGGTTTTCTGCTTTAAATGCTCTGTAACAGGTCTTTTGCCAGTATGGGACCACTCGATTGGACTGTGAAACAGGGATCTACACAAGTGGTCACTGAACTCAGCTAATAGAATCCCAAAATCTATCAGTTTGGCTGCTTGGATTCCTATATTGATTACAAACCCATTTCAGAGAGAGGACCATTGGCTCTAAAACCTGTAATAGCTGTGGGCATCTCAGCTCACCTGGCACCAGGAAAGGGAAAGACTTGGTTTATTCTTACAATTTGATTATTGAGTGAAAAAAAGGAAAAAATAAAAAGGATGTGTAGACCTTCATGATCTCAAAGCTCCTGCACACTCCTAGCTCCGTAAGTCTTCCTAGAAATGGGAAATTCTGGGAAGAAGCCTGCAGTGCTGCAGAGTGGACCCAGCACCCCTGAGAATCCTGCCTGAGCTCCTCTCAGGAAAGGAGGAAAAAGCTGGAACTGGGCACTTTGGGAGAGACTCTCTGACTGTGGGACCTGCAGGGCCTCAGCAGTGGTGCTTCTGTCTGGACCTAGAGGGGTTGTGGACAGGTCTTTTGCCAGGGGCAAGCAACATTATCATACATCATCATCTTTATCAGCAGCAGCAGCAGCAGCAGCATCACCACCACCACCACCACCACCACCACCACCACCACCACCACCAGTGAAAGCAAAATGTCATGTTGATAAGATGACATTTTGGTCTCCTCTCCGGTGGGAAGATGAGTGGAGGGTGAGGGAGTAGGAATTGTGAATGAAAGAATTGCTGCTTCTTTTTTAGGTTCAGTTTCCCTATCAGGGCTCAGGACTGGGGGTAAGGGAGAAACTCAGATGCCTTCTCCTCACCTTCCCCCTCAGTTCAAAGTTGAAGTGGGTAAAGTTTGCTATTTCTATTAAAGAAATTTCTATTCCTTTAAAGTAGAAATGTGAAGCACACTCCACAGCTCTTTCTTCATCATTGTCATAGCTGCTTCTGTGGCCTCTTGGTTTCTTTTTAATTCTGTATTTTTTTATTTTGAAGGTACTAAAATACAGCAGAATAAGACAGGACAAAGCCAATTGAGACAGTGTAGTGAAATTGGTACAGAACTTCACAGCAGGTTACCAGGACAACAGCAATAGGTACAACAGTTTATCTCGTTTTCTTCACAATAGTTGTTCTTTCAATCAGGTACAGCAAAATGGAAAGAAATACCAAACTTATAAAAACAGAATATTGAATAGAGCAATACCATTAATCAGAACAGAGCAAAACAGTGATAAAAATATTTACCTTCAAAGAGATGGTAGAAGGAAGTCCCCCTTATTTGCTATATTGCATATGTTCATCCTCCCAAGAGATACTCAGATCTCTGGCTCCCACCTGCTAATGGGTGGGTGGTGGTGGTGGTGGTGGTAGGGATGGATGGATGCTTGATTCTTAGCCTGCATGCCGGTAGGCTCACAGCCGCTTACCAGAGCAGTGAGCTGGCTGCTTGTTTTCCCAGCACCCCAAGTTCCAACATGGTGTGGACCTCAGGAAATGCCAATGGTTCTTGCCCTGGAGCGGCTGTGGCTTGTCAGACCACAGCCACTTAGCAGAGTGGCGAGTTGGCTGCTTGTTTTCCCTAATTCTGTATTTTTTTTTTTAAAGGAATCATGCTCTTCTTTGCCCCAACTTTGCAGGAGCTTCCTTTCTGATAAAACTGGAAGCTTTTCAAATCAGCTCATCTTGTGCTCTTAATTCTCATTGTAGGTCTGGTTAAAAGCAACCAACCATACCAATGTTACAACCTGAGCACTGGGTTACCTTGCAATTTCCCCCACCAGTTCAATTAATCTCAGTCTCTCACAGAGTCTTGGGACATGGGCAAATTGGAGACAAATTTTCTGCCAAGGTATAGCACACATGGCTTCTAGTTCAATTGCAAATAGAGTCTTTTTCTTCCAATCGATACCTTCTGCCTTTGCTGTCTGAATTCCTACCTGCATTCTGGGACTCTGAGCTCTGACCAGAATTTCCAATCAAACTGGGTTTGCAGCATTGTAGAGTTTCTCTAACAGGCAACTTCACACCTTTCCAGGCTCCACCTGAAAACCAGTTTCAAAGGTTTCTAAACTACATAGTCGTGTACAGTCATAGCAATAATCCCATTACTACACCAAAATCTGTTTTAGTCAGATTTTCCATCTAGGATAAAATACCCGACACCTTCAACTTAAAGGAGGAGAGGGACCCTAGGTCCCTGGTTTAAGTTCATCACTGGCTGCCTCAAAGGCAGAAGCAACATGGTGGCAGGGCTTGGCTGAAGAAAGTTGTTCAATTTAGGCTGCCAGGAAGTAGAGCAGGGAGGGGCTGGGATGAGAGTGCGCCCTTCTAGGTCATGCCCTCAGTGACTCAACTGTAGCAAGGCCCTCTTCCTAACAGCTCCCTGGGCTAGTGACGTTACCCAGGCATGAATCCATGATGAACATAGCCTTCTCATGACTCAGTCACCTTCCAAAACCAAGAGACTAATGGAAAATAACTTAGATATAAACCATAACAACAGCCACATGTTACACTACAGATATCAACCTCTGATCCCACACGGTGACCACTGAAGAATCTAGAGTTGCTCCGTGTTGGGCACTGAGTAGAAATTAAACTCTGCTCCACTGATACTGAAAGTCTCCACACAGACCCAAGCAAGGCCATGCACTGGTTTTCTTCTTTTAATGTAAAAGTTTTTCCTTTTTTTTTTTTTTTTAAATGCCATTGTTTTGTGAGAAGAAAAAGGTCATTTTCCCATTGGGCAGCTCACATTCTGGATTGGATGACCACTTCTTTGTGTATTTTAATTGTTTTTCACTTTGGTGTTATATATAAATTTTTGTTTAGATTTAGACACTTGACCAATTTGCAGTTCTTCTTTGGACCAGAAAATTTCATGGAAGGTGCCATGTTTTGCTTGTTTCAGAACAAGGGCCGTTGGTGGTGGATTGTCTGACTGTTGGTAAGCGTGAGGCTGATTATCAAGTGTAGTTGCTGATGTGGTTTCTCAAGCGCTCAGAGATGGGGCTTTTGGAAGGGACTGGATGTGAGACTTAAACCTCCTTCCCTCTCCCCACTGTGTGCTTTGACAGGAGCTTCTGTCCTCTGCAGTGCTGTCCTGCCTTGAGATGGCCAAGGATGAACTGAAATATGATCACACAAACCTCATTTTCTTAAAGTCACAGACTCAGGTACTGTGACCCAGTGATAAGGAAGGTGACTATGACAGCATGTTAATCTTCCTTTATTCAGTTTTGGGCAGAACTGATCACTGCATTCTTTTATACAATCTACTGGTGCATGTCTTTGAGCAGTTTTCCTTTAATACTGCAAAATGGCATTGTTATAATTTTATTGTTTCTTCAAACATAAGCCAGTAATTTTTTAATAAAGAAGATATTTCTTTAATTTATCTATTGTTTATGCTAAAATACATTTTGCACCAGAAAGGTAGAACAAGTACTTTAGTTTTTGTTCTGTTAGCCAATTTCCAAAGTGACAAGTTGACACTTTATGAAATTCTTTTTTTTTTGTTCTGAGGATTGAACTCATGACATCATGCTTGCCAGGCAGGTGTTTATACCATTGAGCTAAATCCCCAGCTCCTGAAATTTTTAATTGTAAACAAATCAGCTTTTCAAGAATTAAGGAAAAATTGGATATTTATATGCTACATGTATTTCTCATAGTTGTGGTCATTATATTTTACAATGCCCATCTGTGGCCAATGGACTCCTCTTTAGTCAAAGCTGATGTTCCTTTGACATGAGCCATCTATCTTTGACAGATTCTCTAGTTTCCTAGCAGAAAAACATACCATGGCTTTTTTTTGTGAACTCATCCTCTGGACAGGAATTTGCCATTTTTCTGAATAACTCTGGTTGTTTACAGTGAAAAACTTTACTTTGGGACAGAAGCCAGGAATTCAGGTTTGCTTATCACTACTGTATTTTCACCACAGTATAAAAAGGCTAAGATTTATACTGATAGTTCCAATTCCAACATAAGGCTTCTACATTTAAATGTCACCTTTTAATTTTATTTTCATTTCTTATGCAGAAAAATCTTTGCACTTGTGATGATTTTTGTCTGTCTTAATTTTTATCTTGAAAACTTTTAGAGCTTCATGCAGGGGCAGCACAGAGAACACACACGCCCCCTTCTGAGGCAGCGGTGGCCAAGGCTTTGTGACCTTTATTTGGGCTGAAGTCTTTGGGAGGGAGCTGTGAGCTTCATGCCATTTTAGCTCTGGCACAGTCTCCTTGGCATTGGGTATTCTCCAGCCAAACTGCAGTGTGCTTCTCATGCCCTCTCAAATACACTGACGAAAAATCATTACTCATTTTTAAAAATTTACCTGGCTGTTTATGATACATGGAGACCCTCCCATTCCTAAGTGTGGTCCTCCCTTGGTACCCACAGGGGCACTCAGACACAGAAGTCCCTGGATGCTCTGAGCCCTCCTATGAAATGGCACTGTATTTTCATGGAACGTTCACATGTATTCTTATATCCTGTAAATCATATTTAGAGTGTGTAAAATACCCAATACCATGTGAATGCTGTGGATATAGATGCCGAACTTTCTTGTTTATGGACTAATTACAAGAAAAGTATATCTAGATTTTCAGCAGTCACCATTTTTTTTATGACACGAGTGTGTCACGGTTGGTGGCATCCACTGTGACAGACCCCACAGATCCAGAGGGCCGACTGTTACCTGCTTCAGAGTGCTGACTTCCAGCTTCAGATGGCTCTGTGTGTTCCCGAGTTCTGTGCTTCATAGCAGCCTGCAATTACAACCCTTTTATGGGCCTATATAGAATTAGGGCAACGTTAGCTATGATCTCAAATAAATCCTCAAGTGGATCCCTCCCTCTTTGGCTTGTGCCCCATCTCCCTGAGGACTGTTCCTGACATTAGGGAACTTGTTTTCCCTTCTTTGGGGTGCAGGCTTCACTCACCGACAGTTCTGCCATTCCTATGTCTTCTAGAAGATTAAAGATTAGAAAGAAGATATTAGCCATTTCAGAATTATCAGCAAAATAAAAATTTTAAAATAAAACCTTACTGAATTTAAGTGACATTTTTCAGAGATGATTTGTATTAGTGTGATATAGCTTCTTCCATCTTGTGCTGGATTTCCCTGCTGTCTGGGCATTTTTGGTTGTGTGTTTACACTGAAGGGTGAAGGCCCACATTTTATGATAGTCAGGCAGGTTGTGCTTCCTAAACTTTTTATTGGAAGATCTGTACTTCTGATGAGCTTTTCTTTGAAAGGCAAAGCCTGGATTTTCACATGACGTGCCCATGCTAATGACACATGGACACATGATCATCACAGGCTAGGTGCTCACCAGGATGTGTGCCTGCTAGGTGTTCTTAATCTCCTACAAAGGTAAAATTTGTCAACATGGCTGCCCACAAGGCCACATCAGAGTAGACTGGTCCTGCATTGCTTCTTAGGTTTTCAAGACAAGAAAGAGCCCAGATACCTGTAATGAAATCACCTGTGTCTGAGGTACCCTGAATGCCTGGGTAGAGTTAGTGCCTGTCACATACCTCAGTGTTTCTCCTCTCTGCCTTGCTTCGTGAGAAGAGCAGCACAGCATGTCCATTGCTGGGCCCGGCAATGTGCATTATAGCAGGTGGTCTTCATTTATGCTTTCAGTTGACAGAAGTGGAAGCCAAAATTGCTGCTGTCACAGATTAAGGGGATCACAGCATCCTGTACCTCATTATCCCGAGCATGAATGGGTTTATTGGAAAAAGCAAGGTGACCCATTGTGCTCCTCCCAGGGAGAAGGTCTGTGGACCCACTGAGACCGACCAGTGAGGCATGTGTGACTGAGTCATTGTCATGCATTGTGATGTACAGCCAGGTTTTGTGATTGGTGGGGTGCAAAATGCTAATCTGTTTTGAGACAGGATCTCTATGTCCCAGGCTGGACTTGAACTTACTATGGAGCACAACTTGGCCTCACAGTCACGATCCTTCTGCCTCAGCCTCCAGAGTAATGAGGTTACGGGTGTGTGCCACCATGTGTGGGTTCAGATACTTTAAAAGGTCACAGGAGAGGTTCTCATTGCTGCAGTTGAGCCACCCATGGCCCTAGCTCTTGGCTCTGCAGATGGACCCTCTCACAGACACTCTTTGACATCCCAGAGTTTGGAGTCCACCTCTCCCAGGCCCCTACAACTATGCCCACTGAGCTCGGCACATAGCCTTGATCTCAAGGGGACACTCTGCATCACTCACGTCTTGGTTCTGATGGTGAAACTTGGATAAAGTGACCTCCTCTAAGCCCTGACCATGCTTCCTCTGGACCAGGCTGTGACTAGGTTTGCCTCCCTTTCTAAGCCCAGATTGTCTTAACCTTTCCCAAACTGAGACACAGTACTTAGTTTGGTGCAAGGAGGCACTTTCCAAAGTGGAGACAAGTATTCTTTATTAAAACAAGTATTCCAAGCCTTCCGCCGTGCCCCCGGTCACTGAGGCTCAGGTGCAGCACTTCGCCTTCCCATTGTAGCAGGTGCCCACGATCTTGGAGAACATGGGGCAAGCAGAGTAGAGACAGAAGCCTCCGTTCCGCGCGCACTGGTAATGGTCCGATCTGTGGCCGAGACTCGTGAGAGCAGCACCTGGAGGGAGAGAACCGAGGCGTCAGACTCCTGGTTGGTGGCTCTGATGACTTTGGAACACTTCGGGAAGGAGAACAGACAATGGGAAAAGCATGCGGGGAAATCTTCTCTTGCAAAGGGCGCACATAATTAAACCAGACCCTTGACGATTTCACTGCCAAGCAGCAACCACAGGATGTGACAGGGCTTTCTTTGG
Organism: Hydrochoerus hydrochaeris; assembly: GCA_004027455.1. Taxonomy (NCBI): domain Eukaryota; kingdom Metazoa; phylum Chordata; class Mammalia; order Rodentia; family Hydrochaeridae; genus Hydrochoerus; species Hydrochoerus hydrochaeris. Next base: position 12,544 of record PVLA01015520.1, read on the forward strand.
CCCAGAGATATTAAGACATGGAAGAACTAACGTTTCTCCTCAAGTCAATCTTCTATTCCACCTTGCCTCTCCCCAAATTCATGTCCTCTATTGTAAAAATGTTAAAGTGGTTGCTTGAATAAATATATGAAAAAATGTTCAAGATCACTGATTATTCAAGAGATGCAAGCTAAAACAACACTGAGATTCCCTCTCACCCCAGAAAGAAGGGCTGTCACCAAGAAATCAACCCATAACAAATGCTGGCAGGACTGTGGGGAAAAGGGAACCCTTTTCTACTGTTACTGAGGGTATAGGCTGGCTCAGTGACTGTGGAAATCAGGGAGGCATTTCCTCAGAAAACCTGAAAGTAGTGGACCCATTTGACCCATCTATTCCCCTTCTTGGTATCTTCCCAAAGCAATTAAAAGAATCACAACACAACAGTATATAAGCACTCATGTTTGCAGAAACAGTTTGTTAATAGCTAAATCTTGGAAACAACCCATATGCCCATCATCTTATGAATGGATAAACAAGAAGTGGTTCTTTAAGGCAAGAGAGTACTACTCAGTCATAAAGAAGGATAAACTTGAGACATTTCTAGGTAAATGGATGCTCCTTGAGGCCAAACTTTTAAGTGAAAAAAGTCAGACAGATACACATGCAAATATCACATTGTTTCTCTGGTGTAAGCAAGTGAAAGTGTAACTAGAACCCAAATATATAATATTGGCATTGTGAAATAGGAAGAAATTACTCAAAAGGAAAGTTGGATGGGTGGGGGTGGGGAGGAAGGAAGGGAAAAATGGTAAAATGGAAACAAAGCTTTGTAAACAAAGAGTAGGGGTTCAAGGGAGGGGAATAGGAGAAAGAAGAAGAGGAGCGGAGATCTCCTATGTACAGGTACAAGTTCCCTATGACAAATGTGATTGTTATATATATCTAAACTGCACCAATAAAAGTAAAAATTTTAACAATGAGGTGGTTGCCTGGCCATAGACACACCTTACCCATTCCCACCTCAGTGACAGCAGTCACACGGTCCCTCTGCTTTAAACCCCAACTCTGGTGCCTTCCCATCACCATTTCTGTGGAACCCTTTGGTCCTCTACTGTCAGGATGAAATTACAGTTACTCCATGAAGACTTCATAGGCTTCTCCACCCAGAACTTATTCTGCCTTCTGCCCAGTGGCACAGAACCTCATTATTAGAGGATCCCAGAGACTCGTCTTTCACTGGGTCCAATAGGGAGCAAAGCCACTGTCTGACGTCCCTGGTGGGAGGCCAGCAGCCTGTTGTCTTCCTGGCTTTGGTTGCTGAGCGATGGAGGTACCTCCTGTCCCCTCGAAATTCCTCCTGCAAAGCCCTAACCTCCATTATGCCACAGTGACAATATTTGGAGCTAGGGCCATTGAAAGGTTCATTAAGGCCCAGTGAGGTCATTAGTATGACTGACATAAGAGATGGGGGACAAGGGTTATAGCTCAGCAGCACAAGTGCCTGCCTGGAAAGCGCAAGGTCCTGAGTTCGATTCCAGGTACAAAAAAAAAAACCCAAAGCAAACAAACAAAAAAATCCCCCAAAACAGAGAAAAAACAAAAGACACAAGGACAGACTGCTCAGAGGGAAGACGAGTAAGAATGCAGGAGAAGGTGCCATCTGCCAGCCAAGGAAAGAGGCCTCAGCAGAGGCCAACCATGTCACTGTTCTTGACCTCGGACTTCAGGCTGCAGGACTGTGAGGAGCCACTTTGTGCTGGCCGAGGCCCTGCTCAGCCTGGCTTTGCTGTGGCAGCTGGCACAGTTCATGCAGCAGGACATCACCCAGGCCCGGAGGCAGCACACTCTGACTCCGTGTCTGCTCCCCACACTGAAGAGACCGACCTTTGAGTCTCCCAGCTGAGGACCCTTTTCCTGCTCTGTGCAGTTAACCCTGATCTCTCCTTCCTTGTTGGCAATTTCACCTTCTAGAAGCTCCTTTCTCCCGCTTTTCTCCACGCCTCACTGCTGGGCTCCCCTGGTCAAGCTCTCTGTCCCTCACATTTTCGGGAGGTTTCTCAAGACGGAGGCCTGAGCAGATGCAAAGGCCTCTGCTCCTCTTGCTTTGTTTGCTGTGGAGCTGGGTTGCTCGATGTGGCTGCAAGTAGCTAAGTGTCTCTGCTCACATTTAAACGGAGTGAGATTTCAGGGGCCACATGGCAAGCACTTACCAGTCACACAGGTTCCTGCTTCCTGCAGTGAACGGTGCACATTTTCAGAGCTGAGGAATGTTGTGCTATACTGCGATCCTGTAGAGATTGAGAACCACCCTTCTGGCTCCCCTGCCCCATCCGTACTCAGAGAAGCTCAGCATTCCTACCCACCATACTGATTACCACAGACCGGGTCCAAGATGGCTCCAGGTCTTGATAGCTCCAGACAGCGATGACCTCCAAGAGGTCATAGTCAACCAGACTCTCTTGTGTCCAGGTCCGACTTGTATCTCCTTCCCCAGGAGGCTCCCTGAGCTTGCTGGATTCTGTGGGAACATTCACTCCGACCTGTGCAGCATGCTGGGATCCCCGAGGGACTGCCTGCTGCCAGGAAAATGTTCAGAGCTACAGGTTTGACAGCTTTTGTGAATCTCAGAGGTCTACACACTTTACTATTCTTTGCTTTTCTCAATAATGAAAGTGCTGATCTCTTTGTCTACTTTAGATTCTAATGTAGATTCTAGAGTAGATTCTATTATCCTGGGTAAGATGAGGGGGCCCAAATATAATTCAGTTTTTCAGAGCCAACATGGACATCAGAGCTCCTGTCGTCCACCTTCTCTTTCATCTGCTCCCCAGATGGAGAAACTGAGGTCCTGTGGTGTCCCTGGAGCAGGCCACAGGAAGCTGGGAAAGGATGGAAGGACCCTGTTGGCTCCTGAGTTCTCACTCTACCTCAGCATGCTGTGGCTTGCTAGATGGCAAGGTAGCTAACAAGAGCTTGCTCCTGGGATCAGTTTCAAAAGAGTCTAACCCATTACTTGAACAAACAAAAAATTGACGAGCTTAACAGGCAGGTGCTTTGGCGGGACTGTCTGTTCTAGAACTAAGTGCAGTGTGATTAGTTTAAAGTACTCCGGCTGTCTCAGCTTCTCGGCTGACCCCAGTGTTTCCGTTTCTGCCTCCCCAGCCCGGTTATTTGCCCTTCAGGAAGTGACTAACACACTTACAGGCACACTCCCTCCTCCCAGGAATGCACTGCCTCACTTTACAGGCAGGAAGTTTGGGTCGGGGGACCCAGTGAGTTATCAGTGATCCCACTACTCCCAAAACATGTTTTACCTCATTCTTAAATTAATTAATTAAATGACCTTTGAGGGTCATTTCTTTCACCTCACTCTTAATTATCTATCTCATTCTTAAATATTCTGCCACATCAACTTCTTGAGCAAGTGTTGTTGAGGAGGTGGCCTCAGAGGTGGCAGGATGTGATGTGAAGGTGAATGGTGGCTTCCCTATTTGCTTACTTGTGAACTGTGGGAAAGTACCTTCAGTTCTGCACTGAGAGAGCTCCTCTCTCTCTCCTTACTCCACTACTCCTCCCTTGCCAACCTGGGCAGTTAAGGGCAGGAGTGAGTAGCCTAATCCGTGGGTTATCTGTGGGCACTAGACTCTGGCAATGCCCAGAGGTGTCGCAATGGTGGCTGCCAAGATGTCCTAGATCTCTCCTGGGGGGAGGCCAGGGACACTGCTAGAAGCCTTGACACAACCCCTAACAACCCATGACAGAGAATTAGCAGTGTCAGAATGTCAGCCATACCTAGGTTAAGAGATTGTGGTCTAGAGCAGCAGGTCTTCAAGTTTTCCCAAACAAGAATCTTGTGTTTTGGTTCTGGCAGGTGTCCGAATCTCCCAGAAGGCTTCTTAACACACTGCAGCCCCTCTGCCCTGCCCTGGGTTTCTGAGGCTGTGGGTCCAGGAGGGGTGGTCATTTCTGCTTCTGACAAGTGCTCAGCCCAGCCTGAAGCTGCCAGGTTAGAGAACACGGCAGCCTCATCTAGAATGCTGGAGGTCCTCCCTGTGAGCACACCTGTGTGGCCTTCCCAGTCCTGACTGTCACCAAACACTTAAGCTGCTTTCTTGGTGACATTTGCCTTCTCCGGGGACAGGTTTGACCCACAGCAAAATAAGGTTAGTATAAAAGCATCACACAGAAAGGCATGTATGTCAGGTCCTCGTTATAAATCTAAGGAAACATAAGCAAAACTTGTTATTCAAAGGCAGAAACAATTTGAAATCAATTAATGGAAACCTAGAAAAGTGAAAATACTACATGTAAACATTTGAAAAATATATACAAAATGCCAATTTTCTCCAAATTAATCTTCAGACTGAACACTATACCTTAAAAATCTCCAGGGATTCCTTCAGTGCTAGTTGACAAGCTGATTGTAAAGTCTGGAGAATCAAAGGGCAAAGCAAGTCATGACACTTTGGAGAGAGGGTGGAGGACTGGCTTTACAGGATTACTAATTATAGAGCCACTGTAATTAAGACAGTGTGTCGATGACACAGGACAGACAGACACAGGCAACAGCAGAAAGGTAGATGGAGATGTGTCCGTGTGTGGAGGACTGATGTGGAACAGCAGCTGTAGGCAGAGAGCTGTGGAAGTCTCCTCAGTTATGGGGCAAGGGGCTGCTTGTACAGGAAAACACAGCTTGACCCTTGCTTCATAATACACGTGCACACTCTACACACACTCACACACACTCACTCACACACACACTCACACACACACACTCACACACACACTCACACACACACACATACTCACACATACACTCACGCTCACACACACACACTCACTCACACACACATTCACTCTCACACACACATACTCACACACACACTCACACACACATACACACACTCACTCTCACACACACATACACACACACTCACACACACACTCACTCTCACACACACACATACACACACACTCACACACACACACACACACACTCACTCACACCTCTCCCCCAACTGCCAGGTGGATAATAAGTCTGAATGTAAAAGGAAAACAAGGTTTTTGAAGACAGTCCTGGAGACTGTTCATGTTTTTGAGCGAACAAAAGATTTCTTAAGACAGAAATACTCTATCCCCAAAAGATACATCACTTTCATTCTCATTAAAATTCTGATGAGACCTCTCTAAGGAGAGTTTCTGTGAAGAGAATAAACAATAAAGACCCAAGGCAAGGTATTTGAATGCACATAGCAATGTCCAGAATGTAAAAAGAGCCACCACAAATCCACACAAGACAGAAAATCTGACAGAAGATGTGGATTAACACAAATAGCATTTCTAAAGGATTTCTACATGCTTAGTAACTGTATGCCAAAGTGCTCAACTTATTATTTATTACAGACATGCAAATTAAAACTATAATGAGATAGAGTTCCTTCCAGCCCTGTAGCTGGCTAAAACTTAAATGGAGTCAATATCATACAGTGCTGAGGATTATGTGGATCAATAGAAACTCTCATTTGCTGAGCAAGGGAATGTAAATTAAGGTAAATGATTTTGGAGAAGAGTTTGACATTCATTATCTATTAAATTTGAATACATGCACATCGCAAGATACAATCCTGCCTTCCAGCACGTAGAAACAAAGGCAAAGGGGGCTTTTCTGCCAGCTGAGGCCCACACACGAAGCAGCTGTGTGGTGCGGTGAGAGCAGTCAGTGGTGACAGGGGGCAGGCAGGAGTCCTTACCACGAAGGCCTCAGCGCTGTTACCCTCCCTCAGCAGAGGGAGCTGGGTGGAGAGGCTCCGGGGATCTGCTGGGTGGAGAGGCTCCGGGGATCTGCAGGGCAGCTCAGGGCTCTTCCTGGGCCTCCCTCGGGGCCCCATGGGCTCCCTGCACCCTGATTCACTAAGCTGCCCCCCATGTTTTATGAGCTTCCTGAAGGCATGCTGTTTTTTAGAAGTTCAAAATATAAAACCTGAAAGAATTCCCTCTGGGAGGTCACTTTCCTGTCCCAGAGCCGGGACCTCTCCTGCCCTGGGGCTCCGGCGCCCTCTCCTCCCTGCAAGAGCCCCTTCTGCCCACGGGACCCGGGAGTCCACATGACTCATGGCCACATTCTGCTCCTCACCGGGCCACAGATGCCCTCCCTTCCCTCACCTGGCGCTTATTCTCAGCCTGGTCCTCACCGAGCTGGAGCCTGCAATAGGTCTTAGGGTTCCAACCAGAGGAATTTAGAGAGGAGAAGGGGAGAGATGGTTGGGTGGGGAGTCGGGAAAGCAGGAAGGTGCCAGTTTCCATGCTGTGCCCAGGACTCCACCAATGCATGGATTAGGCCGGTTACGGCTGGACAGCCGTGACCCTTCCTGGGGCCACAGTGACACTGACCACTCCTCTGCTGGGGTCACAATGTGCACTGATTCCATGAAGGACAACATGTTCACATCATTGCAGAAAAGAAACCACGATGTGAGTGTCATTGGATCATCAAGGAGAACAGGACAGAGAGGAGAGAAGGGTTGGTAGCAGTGAAAACTCGACAGGCTAGATTTCCATGGTTCCATCATGATGCAAACCTACATGAGGAAGGGCTGACTGAGACCTTCACATCACTGAGAGGAAATGGGCCTAGCCCAGGTCAGAGGCTGGTGGTTCAAGGGAGAGTGGCCTAAGTGAATGTAAGGATGAGGCTGCTTTGAAATAGAGGGCATGTTTGCCTTTGTATAAAACAGCCATGGACATAAAGCTTCTTAAGGAACCATTTCTGATTGAGACACAGGCAGGGAAGGCATGTGGGAGTGACACCGCATTGGTGCGGCTGCTGGCAATGGGCCTCCTGATCTTCTGTTTCTCTGCTTTCAACCCACCTACAGGCCTCTGTGCTGGGCAGCAAGATTGGCTTCAGAGGATGCAACTGCAGCTCAGCAAAAACGTTGCAAGAGAAAACTGGAAACACTGACTGAAATATAAGCATCTCACAGCAAATGCACTTCAAGAATGGGTTGCCCAAAAGACAAGGCTTTGGAAGAAGAGGAGGCCTAGCTGGACCCCTCAGCACCCCCAGGCCTGCCCTGTCTGGCACTGGAGGCATTTGAGCAAACTCCCACAGAGAGGTCAGGGTTTGGGGTGCAGGGAAACAGCCAGGAAGCAGTATGGGAGAGGAGACACTCTGCTGGTCTCAGGGCTGGATGATCCCAGCAGCTGCTTCGGGCTGTGATGTGGTCATGGTACCTCAGTGTTAGGTAGTCTCAGGCCAGGACCTCGTTTACCAGAGCCCTGTGGGCTGCAGTGAGTTAGCAAAAGCCCTTTCCCTGGTCAGGCCCATTGGTCAGTGGCCAGTGGGTGGCGTGAGAGCTGGAAGCACGTGGGTATTAATAAAAGGCTGAGCCGGAGAGCTTTGCGGAGAGGAGGTCCCCTCTCCCAGGGCCCCCTCGCCTGCTCCTGCTCACCTCACAGGGTCTCTCATCAGCTACGGTGCAACCATCCGCCTCCAGACAGACCAAAGCCTTTACAAAGCCGTTTCCCATCCTTCCCCTCCCAGCTGAGTCCCTCAGGGCTGAGTCCTGCTCACAAGGCCTCTCCGGCCATCCATGGACTTGCTGGGGGCATTCTTGCATTTTCCTCTGAGGGTCTGTCACCCCTAAACTCTGGGTCTCCCTGAGGGCCGAATGGGGGTTTTAGGACAGGGTTGGAGCCCGTGAGCTGCCAATCCTCAGCCATGTGACTTAGGCCAAGTTATTTGTGTACAGATGGGGATGAGGTGCCTTGTTTGCCGCGGGAACTGCAGGTTTTGTTACATCGCCGCATCTGGCTGTCACGATGCTGGCTGCCTCGCTACCTGCTCCTCACTCCCAGCTTTCTAAAGTCTCTTTGTCCTGGTGCAAATTCAGATGCCCAGAACAGACAGGTGGACACAGCCTATGACAAAGGGGCCCAGAGAGGTCGACATGGGGTGTGGTACGCCAGGAAGATGTTAGATAGGTCATCTCTGATCACAGGGTGTAGATAAAAATGAAATCTCATGATCTTAGACAAGCTGATTTCAAACTCTTCTGAGCATTTTCCAGGCTTAAAGAAAAGCTTCTGGAGACTCGTTGAGCAGATTTCTCTCCTTCTGTGATGCAGCAAGAAACAGTACTTAGGCGGCTTTGGAACCCAGTTTTCAGATGGGAAAAGGAGTCATATGGGAGCCAATCCCACCAATCCGCAAAACAACGCCATACCCAGAGGAGAGCACAGGGGGTCTTCAGAGAATTTCCCAGCTGTGGAAACTGAGGGTCACAGACATGTGACTTGTGAGGTCACTGTGAGTGACAGAACAGGGATGGAAATGTGTCCTAGTTCCCCTCTGCAGTGCCCACCTTCTGTCATATCCAGATACTTCTGCTCTGTCCTGGAGAAGCTGGCATCCTGGGCCCTGAATCACCCTCCACTGAACTGGGGAGAAGTGACCTGGCTTACCTAGGAAGGGCGAGGGCACTTGTGTCCCCTGAGGCCTGCAGAGAGCTGAATCCCAGGCAGTGGCTGAGCTGGTCTGGTAGGAGGACTGGTGTCTCCCTGCCTACAGCAGGTCACCAGGAGGGACCAGCCAGTGACCCAGGGAGGAGGTCGATGCCCTCTCCAGGTGGCCTTTCCATGTGAGGAGGCTTCCTGAAATCCCTCCACATAGGGCTAGTGCCCTAGGTGTCCTGGGCCAGTGCGGGGATCAGTAGACTGAAGCAGCAGCTCAGTCTTGTGTCCCCATCTGGTTCATTCCTCTGCTGCTCAGAAGACAGCTTGCAACCCCTGCTGGCTGCTGCTGCAGGCCACTGGACCACAGGACTCTCTGCTGCTGCTGGCCCCTGCACACCTGGAGCCTCAGGTCCTCAGCTCTCCTTGCCCCCAGTGACCCCATCCCCCTGCCAGTGCCTGCCATACCCTGAGGCTTACCTGGGGCGATCTGGCAGAAGAGGAAGCAGAAGGCAAGCAGCAGCAGGCAGTGGGTCCTCATGGTGGCGGGCAGGTTGGGAGCTAAGGCTGGAGAGGACGAGAGGTTCCCTTGGGAGCTGGGCTGACAGAGGTTTCCAGAGGCTGGGGTGAGGCTCTATTTATGGGATGCAGGATTGCACAACCCCATCGACCGGTAAAGGGAGGTGTGGCAAGCTAGAGTGGAGCTGTAATAACTAACTCTCCTGTCATTTGATCTAACCAGACTCCAAGTCAGGTGGACACGTGGTCTCTGGCTCTAGCTTGATTTGACTCTCAGCCTGGGAACCCAAAGTCGGCCCCTCAGCCAGGCCTGTTTGTTTTCCACATTCTATGGGTCTGAGAGGCACCTGGGCAGGCCGCTCATCTAGGCTCTCTCCTGTGGCTGCGGCTCAGGGCCTGAGAGGAGGAGAAAAGAAGCCGTGGCAGGTGGCTGGCTGGGTCCAGGCTGGGTCAGTTCCTGTCCCTGAGGGTGGCTTCAGGCTTCACCCTTTCCCCAGGGATGGAAATTCTCTTAGATGGAAGCTGCTTTCTCATCTCTCTGCTCCATAATACTTTCACCTTGAGGGGGCCAACAGCAGGTTTGTTTATCCAGCTGGACATGAGGTCCTGGGGTTTTTCATCCTTGACCCCCAGGGAGTGAGCCCCCAGTCCACCCCAGAGGGCAGCTTGGTGGGAGTTGCCCTGTCCAGCTGGAGTTCAGTGTCTCTGAGGAGCCCTTCTCTGAGGGTCCACTAATTTTAAGTGCTTTTAAAATATTTTACTTCTTGTTGACCACTGTGATTTTGTGAACCACTTCCTACTGTCTAATCAGGGGCCTAACTGGAAGCTTCAGAAAAAGGCTGTGGCTGATTAAGCCAGAAAGGTGTTTATAACGTTGCTCACTGGATCATAGAGAAAGCTTGTTTGACGGTCAGCTTGCAGGACCAGTTTTCCACCCAGGTCACAGAATTGGCCTGGCGAGGACCCTGGGCTTCACCCGCAGTGGGCTCCACAGTGACTTGGATTTAATGGCAGCCGCTACCCCACCAGCAGACCGCCCTTCTGCACCAAGCACACCCCTCAGGTACCGCCCTACTCCCCTGTGGGCTTGTGTGTGTGTGTTTGTGTGTGTGTAGGGGAGGGGAAGGGGGAGAAGGAGAGAGAGACAGAGAGAGAGAGAGGGAGAGAGAGAGGAAGAGAGGGATGGAGGCAGAGAGGGAGAGAATCCCTTTTCCCACTAGCCTTGACCTTTGGCCCACCCCCCTTGCACCCCTGGTTGGTGTTTGCTGTCTGGATTCTATGACTAAATTGTCTTTGTCACATGCCCAGCGGCAAAGTGGTGGTGGTGGAAGGAAGAATGTTGGGAATTTGTGTTGTTTTCTTTCTCATTCAGCCCTGAAAGTGAGAATTCCCCAAACAGTCAAATCTTGTGAGCTATCCTGGGGGCAAAAACAGCCAGGGTGGGGGCTGGGGGAAGAAAAGAAAGAAAGAAAACCCCAGAGCAGATTCTTATGCCTTCTTTTATTTTTCTGATTCGAGCACATTCGCTCCATCTCTTACGTGCCGAAATGTTACAGTACCTTGGGGTCCAGTGAGAAACCGGCCTCACAGAGGCTGCCTCCCCGCGAAGTCCTCTGGGCAGGGGCAGCAGACAGGGAGCTGCCCTGAGCTGGATGGGGCTCTGATGGGGCATCGCAGGGACCATGCAGGGAGCCGCTGGCAGGTGATGGCCCAGGAGTGGAGGCTTCTCCAGCCCTGCTCTCAGCCTGTGCCTACTGCTGCATGCCAGGTCCTGTGAGCTGGTTCCAGGGAAGTCCCTGGAGGTGCAGGAGCTGGTTATAGAGACCTCTGGAGAAATGTGAACTTCCCCTAAGGAAAACTCTAGGAGGTGTGCGATCTGCTTTTACTGTCTTGCATTCTCTAGCTCTTGTGGCTATCACAAGCCCTCGGGGAGGCACTTAGCACAGAAGGTAGATAAACAGGCTGTACGGTGACTGTTCCTGGTTTCCCATTAGCTTGCTGTGTGACTGTAGGTAATTCATTTCTGTTCCCTGCCGTGAAGTGGTTTTTATCCTGGTGTAAGTGGGATGTGGTGACTTCGTCAGGCTATTAAAGTAGGGAATGAAGAAGATGAAGAGACAATCACCGGTTCTCCTGCCTCACCCAGCACGAGAGCTTTTTACTTCCATGGATGCAGGGCATGAGAAGGCTCAGTACCTAGAAGAAAGATCTGAGTTTTAGGACTGATCTGGTTTAACCCTGACCGAGTGTTTTCACAGATTTTTCTAGAACATCTCACCGGCTGTGCAGTTAACTTGGTGTTCCATTGCTCAGAAGGCAGCCTGCATTCCAGGGCAGGAGCATCACAGTTTTGTCCTATGACCCCCGGAAAGGAGGCCTGAGGGACAGCAGAGCTTCTTTCCTGGACCTTGGAGCTGACTGAGTGCTGTAACCTTCCCCGGAGGCTGAAGCACCCAGGGAGTGCTGAAGGGGTGGAGGTCACCACAGTAACAGGTGACCAGGAGAACTCACATGCCACCAGACATGGCATCCATGTGGGGAGGGGGACGAGGTGTTTGTCCCCTCCAGATCCCGGCAGCTGGCATCTGCCTTCGCTCCCCAAGTGGGAGACTGACAAAGGACGTGACATGAGCCTGGGCATTGGAATGGCTCAGGGCCCCAACAGCCCAGAGCAGGACATTGAGGCCACGCAAGTTGGGGGACACAGTCTACTGCGGGCGGTGAGGCTGAGATGAGCTCTGAGAGCAGATGAGGGTGAGCAGACAGAGGCATATTGGGAGGAGCATTCGGGACCATAGAAGGCAGCCTGTGTGCCTGCCTGTGTGCGTCCACTCAGGCACTTAAGTGCCGTCATAAAGAGCTGTAATTTTCTTCAGAGGCAAGAGGGAGGCTGTGGAAGCGTCTGAAGACATCACTATACCAGTTAGTGCTTAGGATCTATTCTGGGACCCAGGTGGGTCTCCCTGGCTTGTGACTTGGGGCGCAGCATGGGACTCTGGAGAGGGTGGCGCGTTCCTGTCCTGCACATGGGTGATGAGGTCGGAGGTGGAGCAAGAACCACAATAGGAGGAGCGGGAGGAGAGGGCTCTGGGCTCTCTGCTCTGTGTTCAAGTCAGGGCTGGGCAGGTTAAGGGAAGGAGCCAGTTTTGGGGCACATTGGAGACCTCCAACTTAGGGGCCAAGAGTGAGTCTGCCAGAGGCCTGACAGCCAGGGTCAGCAGGCTCGGGAGGAGGAGCTGTCACCAGAGCTGGACTGGGGTCAGGCTGGGGAAATGGGATTGCACGGCAGAAGCTGACTGGTCCTCTCTGGATGCTCTTCCTTGTCCCCTCTGAGGTCAGAGGAGGGCATCCACTGTCCTGGGGAGGTGGGG
>PVLA01015521.1:0-24872 GCA_004027455.1 Hydrochoerus hydrochaeris
AATTTAACTTCTTCCTTTCCTATCTTTACTCCTTTTATTTCTCTCTCTTGTCTGATTGCCCTGGCTAGTGTTTCCAGAACTATGTTGAAAAGGAGTGGTGATAGTGGACATCCTTGTCTTGTTCCTGATTTTAAAGTGAAAGCTTTCAGTTTTTGTCCATTTAGTATAATGTTGGCTGTTGCTTTGTCATAGATGGCCTTTATAAGGTTGAGGTAGACATCGTGTATTCCGAGTTTCTGAAGGGTTTTTGTCATGAACATGTGTTGGACTTTTTTGAAAGCTTTTTCTGCATCTATTGAGATGACCATGTGGTTTTTGTTTTTGGCTCTGTTGATGTGGTGTATTACATTTATTGATTTGCGTATGTTAAACCATCCTTACATTCCTGGAATAAACCTCACTTGGTCATGATGTATAATCTTGATGATTTGCTGCATTCTATTTGTAAGTATTTTGTTGAGAATCTTGGCATCAATGTTCATTAGTGAGATTGGCCTACAGTTCTCTTTTTTTGGTTGGATCTTTCTTTGGTTTTGGTATCAGAGTAATACTTGCCTCCAGGAATGATTTAGGGAAGATTGCTTTTTTCTCAATTTCATTGAGGAGTTTAAGAAGTACTGGCATCAAATCTTCTCTAAATTTCTTGTAGAATTCAGTCTGTGAATCCATCCAGACCTTGGCTTTTCTTTGGTGGTAAGTTTTTAATTACATTTTCAATTTCAATAGCTGATATTGGGTTGTTCAAAATTGCTGTATCTTCTTGGTTAAGCTTTGGTAGTTCATATGTTTCTTGAAATTTGTCCATTTCCTCTGTGTTTTCCACTCTATGTGAGTAGAGATTTTCGAAGTAGGTATTCATGATCTTTTGAATTTCCATGGGATCTGTAGTAATTTCTCCCTTTTTCAGTTCTTATTGCATGAATTTGTGTTTTTTCTTTCTTTCTCTTGATAAGGTTAGTTAGGGGTTTGTCAATTTTGTTTATTCTCTCAAAACCAGCTTTTTGATTCATTAATTCTTTGTATTATTTTTTCAGTTTCAATTGCATTGATTTCTGCTCTAATCTTTACAATTTCCTCTCTTCTATGAGCTTTGGGTTTAGCTTGCTCTTCTTTTTCTAGAAGCTGGAGATGGAGCATTAGGTTGTTTATTTGTGCTCATTCTGTTTTCTTGATATGACAATTTATTGCTATATATTTCCCTCTTAAGCCTGCTTTTATTGCGTCACACAGATTACAGTATGTTGCTTCTATATTTTCACTGAATTGTAGGTATTGCTTTATTTCTTCTTTAATTTCATCTGTATCCCACTGGTTGCTCACCTGGTTCTTATTTAATTTCCATGTATTTATGCAGGTTTTGCAATTTCTTTTGCCACTAACTTCCAATTTCTGTGCCCTATGGTCAGATTTCATGCATGGGATGATTTCAATACCTTTGAATTTACTTAAGATTGTTTTATGGGATAATGTATGGTCTATTTTGGAGAATGTCCCATGCGCAGCTGAGAAGAGTGTGTATTCTGATATGGTTGGGTAGAACACTCTGTAAACATTTACTAAGTCCAATTGCTCACAGGTATGATTGAGTTCTGTTATTTCTTTGCTGACTTTTTGTCTAGTTGATCTATCTCTTTGTGACAATGGGCTGTTAAGATCCCTTGTTATAATTGTGTTCTTGTGTATTTGGTTTTTCAGTCCATTTGTATCTGTCTTATATAGTTGGATGCTCCTGTATTTGGTGCAAGTATATTTATAATTGTTAGTTGTTCCTCTTGAATTTTTCCACTAACAAGTATGTAGTGACCTTCTCTATCTCTTTTAATCATTTTAGGTTTGAAGTTCACATTGTCTGCAAATAGAATAGCTATGCCTGCTTTTTTCTGGGTTCCTGTTGCATGGAATACTGTTTTCTATCCCTTGACTTTTAATCTATGAGTTTCCTTTTGAATCAGATGTGTTTCTTATATACAGCATATTGTGGGATCCTGTTTCTTGATCCATTCTGTCAATCTATTTCTTTTTATAGGTGAATTGAGGCCATTTATATTTATGGATATCACTGATATGTACTGGCTCAACTTTGCCATGTTATGTTCCAGTTGTTTGCTGTCTTCTTTTCCCCTTATTTAATTGCTTATCCTATCTGGTGGTTTCTGTCTGTTGTTGTTTGGGGATTGTGGTCATTTTTATCTGTCTAGTGTGTCTTTCAGTACTCTTTCTATGGTTAGTTTGGTGGACATCAATTTCTTCAGTTGTTCTTTGTCATGGAAGTAACTTGTTTCTCCATTAAATTTGAATGAAAGTTTTGCTGGCTACATCAGTCTGGGTTGAAGGTTCTTTTCTTTCAGGGCTCAAAATACCTCACTCCAAGCTCTTCTTGACTTGAGGGTTCATGCTGAAAAGTCTGCTGTGAATCTAATGGGCTTTCCTTGATAGGTGAGTTGTGTCTTTTCTCTGACAGCTTTTAGTATTCTGTTTTTGTGCTGTATGTGTGAGATCTTAATTATTATGTGTCTGGGTGTGGATTTATGTTGATTGTGACTGTTTGGTGTTCTATATGACTCACTTATCTGCATATTGGATTCTTTCCCATGTTTGGGAAAGTTTCTGATATTATTTCTGTAAATACTTTACATATGTCATTTGCTTGGACTCCTCTATCTTTGCTAATGCCCATTATTCTTATATTGTTGCTCTTGGCATCATCATGAAGCTTCTGGATTGTCATTTCATGCTGCTTTGTTATTTTTAAAAGTTCTATCCTTTCCTGATCACTAATTGTGATCCTGTCCTCAAGGTCCAAAATCCTATCCTCAGCTTCCTTTAGGCGGTTTTGCATGCTTTCAATAGAATTTTTTGTTTCTTGGATGTCCTTTGAGTTTGTTTCATGAATTCTGCTTGTTTTCTATATTGCTCACTCAAAGTTTCAATCAGTTTCCCATGCCTATGTACTTTTTTCTCTATTTCTTCTTTAGCTGCATTCAACAACTCCTTTACTAAAGTTGTTATTTCTATCTTTACATGGGAGAGTACTTCTAATTTGATTTCCTCTATAGCCTGATGGAGTTGTTTTTTTATTTCACCCCCTATCTTTTCAGAGATTTCCAGTCTGTTACTTTTGGTGTCCTCTATTTCAATGTCTCCTATACTTTCTTCTGGTGAACTATATGTTTGAGACTGCATTTTGCTTTTTCATTTTTTCATTTTCACTCTGCCTGATATTTTCTATGTGTAGGAGAGGATCACACACACACTCTTTTCAGACTCACCAAAGTCTTACAGTTAGTTGGAGGGGGTTTTACTACTGGCCCTATTTATCCACTGTGCACCTCTATTTTAGGGGCATACTCATGACACTTATACAGCTAATCCACTGTAGTCCAAGGTTTGCCATCTGGGAGCAAGTTCCAAAGTTTTTCACACTAACTGGAGCCTGCTGCGGTCTTCTGATGTTCCAGATGGCAGAGCAGGCCCAGCAGAAGCAGTCCAGGGCAGTTTTTAATCTTGGGTGGGCTTCTGAGATGTTCCAGGTAGCAGGATGCACCCACAGGGGAGGTTCCAGGCAGCCTAGGTGTGAGGCAGGCCTCCTCGATGTTCCTGATGGCAGGATGGGCCCTTGGGGGAGGTTCCAGGCAGCTTACCCCTGATGTAGGCTTCTGCTAAGTTCCTGGTGGCAGGGTGGGCCCTTGGGGGAGGTTCCAGGCAGCCTATGCCTGAGGAGGGTTTCCTTGCTATTCCGGGTGGCAGGGTGGGCCCATGGGGGAGGTTCCAGGCAGCCTACATCTGACAGGAGCTTCCTTGATGTTCCAGGTGGCAGGGTGGGCCCACGGTAAAGCCAGGGATTTTTTTCATGGAAATATTATTGGCCTTTCTGATTGCTTGTCCTCACCCTGATAAGGAATGCAAGATGGGTCAAACTGACTTAAAACTCAAGATCCTTCAAACAGAAAGTGAGAGAGTCAGACTGTTTAATGTGGAATGAGGAATTCAAAAAATGAAAGTGGTGAAGAGCAGAGATGGTGAAAGTGGGAGAAAAGTTACCAAGAGGCAAGACAGATGGCAGGGGAGAACCCCACTGGGATGCTTAAACTGGGCTCTTTTCTCTCCCTATTTCTTTTTTTTTTATTTAAAGAGAAAAAAAGCATGTAAAGGTTAGAGATAATATGGAATTTCAAAGAAAAAAGATAAACAGTAAGAAATCACTAGTTGATAAATTACATATTGTCCTCTTAAAAATAGTTGTTCAAGTTACAAAATTAAAGCATACAAAGTAGATATTCAAACAGTGAGAGTGTAAACAGCTACTCATGCATGAGTCTCTACATGTATTTCTATCCTTTCTGTATTAGAGGGAAAAACAAAACTTAGCAAGACAAGACAAAACAAATCCCTATAAAAACATGAAACCAAAAAGTCATATAAAACCACAGTACAAGGTGATCTACAATGATTACTGTGTTGTTTCTTATTATCTTTAATAGAATTGTCTGTATCATCAGGCATAATTGAATATAGCAGTATAATTGGATATAGCAGTACATAACAATATTAGTAAAAATGAAACATTTTAGACAGTGTAAAACTTCAAAGGCAGGTAATAATCAAACCAGAGTGGATATTGTAGTGAATCTTGTCATCTTCAGTGCAGTTGCCTATACTCTCAGACTTGATACTATTAAACATAACTGTTTTGAATAAAATCTATCAATACAAAACAGTGATCTAACAAACCAGATTTGATTACGATCAGTCATGGTAAAACAGTGTAGGTTTTACAGAGCTTTAGATTAAGTTAATAGGAAATTAAGGATGATTACCTTACTATATCCTGTTATTTTTGGGATAGCTGTCTGTGCCTTCAAATCTAGTACAGATAGAATGACTGGAACAGAATATAATACATCTAAGCAAGGTTTCATGAGTAACGTGGGTTTTAAATCCTGGTACACTATTAACAATATAGTGTATCAAGGCCATCTGTTAGATATTCTAGCCATCCTTCTCTGCCTCATTTCTGCTATACTATTTTTCTGCCTTTGTCTACTTTTCTCCTTGATTCTACTGTCTGCCCCACTGATTGAGGCCTTGCTGCCACTGTTCCTAAAATCCTGGTATTTTTTTTCTCTCTCTCTATAATGTCCTTCAGTATTCTCTGTAGGGTTGGAATGGTGATCACAAATTCCCCCAGTTCCTCTTTGTCATGGAAGCATCTTGTTTCTCCAATAATTTCTAGTGACAGTTTTGCAGGGTACATCAATCTGGGCTGGAGGTTATTTTCTTTTGGGGCTTGGAATACTTTGCTCCAAGCTCTTCTTGATCTGATGGTCTCTGTCAAGAAGTCTGCTGTTATCTTGATGGGCTTTCCTTTATAGGTAATCTGTTTCTTTTCTCTGATGGCTTTTAATATTTTGTTTTTATTCTGAATTTCTGGTATCTTGATTATTATATGTGTGGGTGTAGATCTGTTTTGGTTGTAAGTGGCTGGAGTTCTGTATACCTCACATAACCAAATGTCATTTTCTTTTCCCATGCTTGGGAAGTTTTCCTTAATTATTTCCATGAATAGCCTTTGTAATTTGCCTGTTTTTATTCCTGCTTCTTCATTCATATTTCTTATTCTTAAATTATAGATTCTCTTGTTGTCTTCTAGCCTTTGTATTGTTACTTCCCGTTTCCTGTTATTTTTAAGAGATCTTTCCTTTCATGATCACACATTGCAAACTTGTCTTCAAGTTTTGATAGTCTATCCTTAGTTTCTTTTAAGGTGTTTTGCCAGATTTCAATAGAGTTTTAAATTTTGTGGTAATCTCTTTGAATCTGCTTCATGTGTTATATATTTTCTTTATATTCTTTATTGAATGTTTCTCTCCTATTTTTGTGTTCCTCTCTTCTTCCATCTTCCTGAGAGATGCACAGCATTTCTTTTATTACTTTACTCATATCTTGCTTTACCTGATTTAATATTTCAGTTTTGAGCTCATCTACAAGGTCCCGAAGATATCTCTTAATGTCCATTGAAGCCATGTCTGATGTTGCATGTTTGCCACCCTTAGTCTCCCTTGTTTTTCCCTCTCCTGGATCAGTGCTCTCAGGGTTCTGGGCTGGGGGCCTCCTCTTGCCTCTCTGTCCTGTCATGGTCCTGACCTCCACATAGATGAACAGTGGAGGTCCCAGCCCCCTTCCCTTTTGGTCACAGTTCTTCTGAAGCATGCTGGCAAGGGACATCCTCTGTCTCCTGCCTGCTCTTGTCACTGAGGTGTAAGCAGAGGCTGCATATGCTGACCCCTCCCCACCAGGCCAGCCAAACTTAGGGGCCTTCACCAGGTTAGTGCTTGATAGGTACAGGGACTCGAATTGGGACAGCTTATTGGGTCCCATCCAGGGGTGTGGCCCAGTCCAAGCAAATCCCACAAATCTGTTCTGGGGAGGGAGCAACCAATTGAAGTCACTGTTTCTCCCAGTTCAGGCTCTTCCTGCCTGATTCCAACATGTTGCCCATTTGGTCGCTCCTTCCTGTGGGGTGGTCTCATTCCCAGCACTGTCCATGGATTAATGAAGGTCCCTTTGCTGGCTCCACTCTCTGTTGGGTTCACCAACCCCCAACTTCAGCATTGCTGTGGCTCCTGTGTGTGGTGGTGGGAACAAATTTGGGCGGCTCTGCTGGCCAGTATGAATTCAGGCCGGTGCAAACTTGGCAGGTTGCAATGAAAATGCCATGTCCAGTAATTTTAGCTGTTCCGATTGCAGCCCCAAGATGGCATGTTTGATGAGCTTTTTTACCTTTTAATTTCTTCCTGTGTCAAGAGGATCCATCTCCCTCCATCTGGATCTCTCCAGGATGTTTTATTCTGGCATATGAGTTGTTTCTCCTGTGAGGCTTTGTATTTTGTTGCTCACTGATTGGCCATCTTTAGCTCCTCCCTTTCTTCTCTTCCTATTTTTATAGGGCTTCTAAGCCCTCCAGGGTTTTAGCTTTTGTTTCTGGGACAAGCTGTTACAGGGGTGACCACAGGGTCTAGGGGCTTTCTAGCAAATAAATGCAAGTGGATCTAAGAATAATGTTTCTGCACCTATAAAGGTTTTACAAAGGGGAATTTCCAGTGACCCTGTGGTAATTTCTAGAGCTATCTGCAATGTCACATCAGTCATTTCATGCCCTATTCCCTGCCTTTTCACTGTTCCTACACACTGCTCTGTTCCACTGTTGTATTTACCCTGGAGGTTTCTGGAGTGAGTTGCCCTTACTATATCTCTGTAGATTTGGTTCTCCCGTCTCATGCCATAAATTAGGAGCCTGGGAGAAAGTATAATTTGCCTCTCCTTTTTCAGTGTTGTTATCTGTCTCTTTATTTTCTCCGTAAGTTCCAGTTTTCCTTCAGATAGTTCCTGGGTTCCAGGGATACATGGAATTCCTTCTTTTTCCCCCAAGTTGTTATTTTCCAGTGTTTAGATTCCAAATCTTGGAGAATTTGATTTGTTGCTGTTTACTGCTCCACTATCTTCCTGGAAGGCTCAATAGTGTCTTAATTTGAGAGGAGGTACTCCGAGTGGTGAAACTGATGAGGTTCAGAGAGGAAATTCACTGTAAATATGCCTTGGTTTTGACCATAAATTACCCAAAACAATTATCTGTGTTCAGGAGGTCCATAATGCAAGGTGCAGACCTGAGTAGACTGTCTAAACCTTAAAACTGATTAGAGAGGTGCATGTGTTACAGGGTGTGTATGGATTTCTGCAGGGGCAAAGAAAGGCAGAGAGGAATTCATATACAGAGACAGGTTGCTGACTAGTCAGGCTTTTCTTGGAGGCAGGACAGAGAATATCCAAAGATACCAATAAACTTAAAGAAGGCAAAAGGGGAGAGAAGTACGGAAGCATTAATTTAAAAAACATGTTCTAGAAAGGCTGTATTCAGGAGTAAGATGCAGGCTCCATGCCAGGGCACTGGAGGCTACCTGACTTCCCAGATCTCTGGATTCTCATACATCTTCCGAGTGAATACAGCCCAGAGTCTTGTCTGTGGGTGTCTGTGTCTGTGCTGGGCTTCTGAGAAGTCATGTTGCTGTACCTGGCAGCCTTTGTGGGCCTGTACTACCTCGTGCGCTGGTACCGGGAGAGGCAGGTGGTGAGCCACCTCCAAGACAAGTATGTCTTCATCACGGGCTGTGACTTGGGCTTCGGGAGTCTGCTGGCCAGACAGCTGGACATGCGAGGCTTGAGGGTGCTGGCCGCGTGTCTGACAGAAGAAGGGGTTGAACAGCTGAGGAAGCAGATGTCGGAACGGCTGGAGACAGTGATCCTGGATATCACCCGGACAGAGAGCATTGCTGCAGCTGCCGAGTGGGTGAAAGTGCGTGTTGGGGACAGAGGTACCATCCAGATTCTTGTCTGTATATCTTGGTTTTTTTCCTCTGTGTGTGAAGGGGATACCTTCTGTATGTTCCCTGGTGAGCGTTTAAAGGCATCTTAAGGAGGTGGTGCTTGAAGTAAAACTAAGTTCCTTCCCCTTCCCACAGTGCTAGCTTGAGCCCCTTCTGTCTCCTGCTGCCCTTGGAGCCCACTAGTCTTGGTGAGAGGTGCCCTGCTGGGAATCTGGCCTCTCTGTCCAGATTTCCTCTGTTTTCTGCCTGCCTTTCTAAGCAAAAGTTCTGAATTGCTGGATGCTGAGTACCTGAGTAGAGATGGGGTATCTTTCAGGTGGAGGGCTGGGGACTGGCTCCCTGGGCTGTGTGGTGGCTGGGACATGCTGGAGCTGAGCTCATGTCTCAGCACTGCAATTTGTTCTTACTGGGTTCCCAACATCGTCCCCCTGCAAAGCCAAGATCTTCCCATTTTCAGAACAGCTATGAGATTCAGAAATGGTTTAGGAAAGCCAAACACTGGGGTCACTTTTACTTTCTCTTTCACTACACTATTTTGTCTGTATTGTTACTGAGAAAGAAAGGAGCATTGGTTTATTTCATGCAATAATAAATATCAAGTTTGTCATCAAAAACACAGGAATGTCTAAAATCATGACAAAATGAGCCAATTATCTCATCCTTCAGAGAGAGATATTAGTCACCTTTTGACCTACATTGGATTATATTTTGTGCACAGTTTATATGTAGTCTTTTTACTGAAAAAGATGAGGTGATGCAGTTTTACTACCTATTGAAGACTTTTTTGTGGTTCCACATAGCCTTGCTTATTTAAACTACAGAATGGTTGGATGTGGGAGTTGATGGTGATGTTTTTTGTCACTACTGTCATCTTGGTAAGCCTTCCTTTGCGGAAGTGTGTATAAATATGTGTATGGTTGTGTTCTTCAAGGTAAAGTGTGTTAGGAACAGGGTACATTTTCCTTCAAGGGCAGGGTGTGTTTCTGAGCAGAGTAAGCGCAGACCTCTTGGCCATCTGTTACAGATTACTGTGCTGCACCCTTTGCCCTGTATGCAAGGTTTACTTGCGTGTGCTGCACTGTGCTCTCGGGTGGCAAATACTGTTTAGTCCTAGAGATGGGTGTGGGGCTGTCCACAGTGGCCACCTGAAGATCAGTAATGAGGCCCATGCAGGACGAGGGAGGGTTTCCTTTGGGGAGTGGACTTTGAAAAGAGGGCTCTTGTTCTCTGTTGCACAGTGTGGAGTTGTATAGTGGTACAGGGGGTGGAACGAGGAAGCCTGTGCCATGCTAAAGCTTCCTGTTGGGTTTTGCGAGCATGCTCAGGAAGTTTGCTCAATATCAGTGCCTTGGATTTGAAGGTCAGTTTGCTGAGGATAAACACAGCACTCTTTGAAATTTTCCCACAATAGTGCATCAGGTCTTTGTTTCTCAACCAAATTCTACCCACGTGTTTGTCTTGCCTTTTCTTTCTTTTTTCTTTTCCTCTGTCTCTCCCTTCCTATTTCTCCCTCAGTCCTGTTTCTTTTCCCTTGGTAACTGATGTTTTGGGTGTGCATGAAAAAGGTTCTTTAAAAAACGCTGAAAAAATAAAACATGTACAGTATTACCTGAATTTATTAAAACTCCAGTGAGCTGGTCCATGAAGAAGGAAAAACAGAATAAGGCATCAAGTCTGTCTGTCATCCAACAGCTGCAATATGTACAGCCTTGCAGATACTGGGCTGTTTTGTGCTCAGTCCTTCTTCCTTCCCAGGAGAGAATGTTTTTCCATTGCTGCAAGGTGAATGTGAGCCATAATTGTGACCACAGACACACACAGTGTGGCTCTCTCATCTTTTTGCTGTTCCTAGGACTCTGGGGCCTGGTGAATAACGCTGGAATCACCTTCTTTCTACTCCTAATGAGTGGCTGAGCAAGCAAGACTTCATGAACATACTCAACATGAACCTGGTGGGGGTCATCGGGGTGACTCTGAGCCTGATGCCTTTAGTGAGGAAGGCGCAAGGCCGTGTGGTCAATGTCTCCAGAGTCATGGGCTGGGTGTTGCTCTATGGTGGTGGCTACTGCATCTTCAAGCATGGTGTGGAGTCCTTCTTGGACAGTCTCAGGAACTGGACAAAGACAAAGTTGCTGTTGCTCCTGTTTCCATTGTTTTGGAGTGGCCTATTTTAGGGTTTCAGTGAGTCCTAGCCTGAGGGACCTACCTTGGAGATCCTCCCTTCTGGTTTGGGACTTTCTCACTTGTCCTCTATGGGTTTATGTGGTTATTTGTTGGGAGCTACCATTCCCTGTCTTGTGTAGAGAAAAGGCCTGAGCTAAGTTAAACTTCTCCTCCCCTGGAAGAGGGTTCACAGATGGAAAGCCCCCGAGGTGGAATTGGAACAGGGATAATTTGGGCCCAGAGCCAGATAGATGACCTGTATGATTGAGCTGGCATGAGGTTTGTTACCCAACTCAGCAGATGCTTATTGGGCTTTTGTTTGAGTATATGGTAAGTGTCTTCTTGCACAATAGTAAGTTGTGTTCTTGATCTCAGAACTCTGGCATAGGTGTGAGAGGGAGAAGAGACACAGAATTATCCATGCTACCTCTTAGAGTAGTTTTGTGCAAGTCAGTTTTTATGATGTCAGCAGCTGCCCTGTTTGTGTAGGTGTGCCTGGTAGGTGGGAACATGTAGGCTTGTGAAGGGTTGTAGCCCTGGACTGGTGTGATCTTTGGGTTGTTGGCTGGATGCCCCTGGAAATGACTGAATGATCTAATGGTGTGTAGGTCATTGGCACCCCTTGAGCCAATCAGAGTCCAGGTGTAAGGAGGTGTTTTAGACTGTGAGTTTTGCTAGGACTGAATTCAGGATGAGCCACATTTCCTGGAAGGCAGTAGCAAGTGTTGTGCTGAGTGCTGGCTGGGGAGCTTACTGGGGCAGGAGAGGCTAAGGATGGGCCTGATTTCAGCAGAGGACACAGGGACAAAGCCTGGAGATCCACTGATATAAGGCAAACTGGCATAGATAGTGGTTATTTTTGTTGTTGCTTGATTTAAAACATGGTGACTAGACTAGCCTGCAGGCTGTGATTCTTCTACCTCAGTCTCTCAAGCGACAGTTTATAGGTGTGTGCACCATACCTAACAAGAGATAGGTTTTAATGGGTGCCTTGAAAAGAACAGATAGAAGACTGCAATAGGCTGGCATATGCACAATGCTTGAAAAAATATTCATAAATACACAGAGACAATGCCATCACCATCTTTTTAACCCAAGTTCTTGCACATTATATATCCTAAACTTCCAAATTCCTCCAATCCCAATCTCACATTGAAGTGTTGCTGTGCTATGTAATTGTTTGTGCTTTGCCTACCAAGAGGACTGAAGTCCTCACCTGCTGCTGAGTTGCTTCAGAAGAGAGCGCCCCTATCTTGGGTGTAGTGGTTATTATCGAGCGTGGTTTCTTCAAGACAAACTTAAGCAGTACTGAAACATCCTTGCTAAGTTTGAAGAAAGCGTCGGACCAAGCCAGCTCAGAGGCCAAGGAGATCTATGGCAAGAAGTTTCTGAAATCCTGTAAGTGATCTTTGGATGGTAAGGAGAGTAGCACACCCCTTTCAGGAATCCTTAGTGTAGTGTTGATGTCTTCAATAGCATTAGGTTGCCCTGGCTCTCTTTCCATGTAAAGTGAGAATATTTAGTCCCAGTCCTTTGGTGCCACATGGGTTCTGGTCACCTAAGGAAGGCTTCTAGCTTATTAGAAAGGCACTCTTTCATCTAAAACCCTTTATTATCCTAAGAATAAAATTAAAGAAGAGAGGAGACATGTCTGCATTCATAAACCCTCCTACATGAGAGGCTGCTTGGATAATTTCCAGCGTTCAAGAGACCTTTAGTTTATGCAGCCCATACTGGGTGTATTGGCATATGCCTGTTAGGCCAGCACTTGGGAAACTGAGGCAGGAGGATTGCTGCAAGTTCAAGGTCAGTGTGAGTTGAAGGCCAGTCCAGCCTGATCTGCATATTGAAACCTTGTTTCAAAAAGAAAAAAGAAATTATTCATCCCAGAAAGAGAGGCAGAGGTAGCTTAGTATAAAACTGTAGTTCACTGAGAGTGAGTTGTGACAATTTCTGGGTAATTAGGGTAGATTTGATTTGGATGGGTTTTGGATTTGGGAAGTATGAATTGTTAGGGAAAACTATCTCCCTAAATTGATTCTAGAGCAGGAAAGTGGGAGGTGGAAATAAATCTGGATCATTTTTCTTTCTGTACAGACCTGAAGTCTTCTAAATTAGTGGAGCAAAAGAGCACACCAGACCTGTCCCTGGTGATGGACTACATGGAACATACACTGACTGCCTGTCATCCTCATACCAGATACTCTGCTTGCTGGGATAGTAAGCTCTATTACCTACCCTTGAGCTATGTGCCCTCATTCTTGGTGGGTGCCCTTGTAACTGGGGATCCCCAAAGCCAGCAAAAGCCCTGTAAAGTCAACTGTTGAGTGTGTGGTTGGGGAAGATGGGTAGTGTGTGTGGATTGGGCCATTTCAGGGAAGGGCAGTGGGTGGTGGAGAACAACTCTTACCAGAGTATGCCAGGGCACCAATCCCACCTTCTCGGTCCAAAGGATTTTTCTCAGGTATGATTCAAGACTGGTGAAGTGAGAGGGAGAGTCAAGGACTTCTGCTGAGGAATAGGGACTCAGCATCACCCACTGATTCCCATTTCATTTAGGCAACTGCTGACATCTCTGAGCAACATGGTCAACTGTGAGGGATCTACACACCTGGGGTGGCTGGGAGCATGTGGGAGGATGCACAGCTCACACTTCATTTACCCCTTGCCTTCCTCCTGAGGATGTGCATTGGTCTTGACTACTGTCTGTCTTCCCACAGTGTACTAATGGTCCAGGTGATGTAAGAGTCCCTGTCATTTACAGTCACTGCGTATGTGGTATTGGAGGTTGGTGGGGAGGATAGCAGTAGTCTATTCCCTTGGGCTTTAGGTATTGATTTGGAGGTGTGTTCCTCTATTGGGATTCTGGCAGAGAATATGTAAACCCATTTCTCTGTTTGTGTTGAAATTGTGACTTTCTTTTAATTGTTTTTGTTTTAGAATAAAGAAGAAGTTTTGATGCTTGAAGAGATCACCCATGCTCCATGACTTAAAACATCACCTTGAGAAGTCGGGTGTGGTGGAAGAGTCAGGAACTGTCATGAAATTGAAGTGATGAGGATGAACTGTGGGGTGACTAGACAGTAGAAATTTGATTATCTATGCCCTCTTTCAGGCCTTCCTGCCATAGGATGAGGGATAATTTTTTCTCTTCCAAAACTTCCAAGCAGCTTAGAGGATTAGACAGAGGCATGGGCAAGTAAAGAGATGTTCAGAAAGGGCTGTCATGTCCCAAATCTCTATGCAGATGAGCTGAAGTCTTCATTTCTTCAGGAGCACAAGTCTTACCTCTTTTCCTTCAGTGACCAACCATCCCACTGAAGTCACTGGAATTATGACCGATGCCATTCTTCAAGTGTCCTGTGTCTCTTCTACTCCCACACTCCTCTAGTGGCATTGATGCAGAATCACTTCTGGACATGAGTCTTTCATTATCTGTTCAGGATTTGTTGAGCATCTTTGGTATTTGAGGTCACAACTTGAATTACCCCTGGCTTTCTGAGACCTGGGTGTGTATGCTGCAGTATTGTGATGATCTCAAGTGCGGTCTGAACTGAGTATATGTATGCAGACAGTCACAGAGATTCCTGGGCTAAGAACAAACTGGAATTGAGAGGCATCTCCCAGTATCTTACCTTTCTTCCATCAGTATAATGCTTGAGAGTATGAAGCCTTTATGGAATATTGTATATTTGAAAACTGACCAGAGTGCACTTTGATAGCAGAAAGTTATGGCCTCTGTTGCAGAGACATTCATTTCCTTTAAGGTGCTACATAAAAACATGAAAATTACACTACTTTTTGATACTGGGGATTGATCCCATCCCCTGGTGTGTGTAGGCAAGAGTTCTACCACTGAGCTACTCATGTAGTCCTCTGTATTTTATTTTTGAGACAGGGTCTTGCCAAGTGACCCAAGCTGGCTTTGAACTTGCTTCAGTGTCTTGAATAGCTGTGATTGCAAGTTTACCTCAATATATTTGGCTGAAAGGTACACTACATCTTAATGGGGTTCTAGGTGATTCATCTTCTTCTTCATCTTCATCTTTGTCTTTGTCTTCATCTTTGTTTTCATCTTCTCTTCTTTTTGGTACCAGGGATCAAACTAGCATCTTGTGGTCACCAGGTAGGCGCTTATGCCGCTGAACTATATCCCAGCCCTAGGTGATGTTTTGGGGGCCATCCATTTCAAAACCTGTATAGAGCATTGGGTCAGGCTTGTGAATGCTGAAGAAACAAGGACAACCAAGAAAAATCCTTGAGGGTCTTTCAATCTATGAATGGCTCATGCCAGCTCATTCAAAGTCAATTCATAGAAGTACAGAGTTGTGAATTCAATGTCTCGTTAAAGTCAATTCATATTATCCCCTCAAAAGCAGAAGAAAGGCTTAAGAGTGTCAAGCCTCCCGAATGGTGTAAGCCGTGAGACATGCACACATGCAGGTAGCACCCCTCCCTCACAAGAAGCACACTAACACAGAAAGCACACTGGATTAAAAGTAAAGGTCACTGACACACTCCATAGCCTGGTGGAGCAGGATTTCACAGGAACTGGACCTCCTCAGCCCTGCCTAGTCCTCATCCCTGATCTCACGAGAGTCTCCTTTTTATTTCTTCTTCTTCCTTGCAGACCTCTTCCCTGAGCGTAGGCCTGGGTCCTCTCGGGCTGGAGTCTGGCTCATCCGAGTGCACATGATGCCATAACCATGCCCTTCATTCCTTACTTTGCTCTTCTGGCCTTGTGAGAAGCCCAGGGTCAGTGAATCCAAATCCAGGATCAGCAACTCTTAGAGATTTGGCCCCTTCCATTCATGGCTGTCTCTTCATTTCTGATTCCCCACCTAGACTCAGTAGGGTTTGCAGTCTATAGGGTTGGATAGTAGTGCACACAATGCATCCTCACTTTCTGTCCTATCTCTTCTGCCTCTCCTTTTCTGTAGAAGCCTGATTCCCCTGGAAATGTAGATATGGGGGTTGTCACTCTGGTGCTGCAAAGAGTGATCACCATATGCTTAAACTGGTTTCCCTCACTCCAGCATGTGACCTGGACCAGACACTGGCCTGAACCATGTGGGGACATGCAGGTGCTTAGCAGTTAAGGACTGGTGCCTGTACAAGGCCCCTTTCCAGAGTATAGTCAAGAAAGTGCTGGTCATTGTTGGACAACTTTTACAAGAGTCTCAGAGGAGGGGGTGTGCAGGTGGGGGTTGAGAATGTCAGCATCAGGGAACTTTGAGGACTTCTTTTCTGCCTTGTGCCTCCAGGTGAGGGAGTCTCACCCAGGATCCTCTTCTCTGATTCTTCCCTGGAACTCTCAGGAGCCAGGCTTGGTGGTACACGCCTGCAATTCCAGCACATGGGAGTCTGGGGATGAGGATTGCTCAGGGACTCCATAGTGAGTTAAGGAAAACAAAATACAAAGCAATAACATACAAAACTTTCAGCAATTACTGCAGAACCCTAGAGTGTTCTGGGACACGCTCATCCCCCAGCAAGAAGCCGCGCTACAGTCAGAATGAGTGACACAGATCAGCCTTTCTAAGCACTGGAAAATGTCACTGTGCATGGATGCCTTTGGGAATTTTCCATTGAAGAAACATGTCCTCACTAAGAAAATGATCTGCAGTTTTTTCCAGACCAGGAAACCCGGAGACTTAGTTAGCATGAGTGGTGCCAGGGTGAGGAGTTCTTGGTTCCATCATGTGTTGCGAATGTTCTGGACTCTGCTTCCTCATTGTTTTAATAAGCCCATGAAGGAGGATTCAGGCAGCCACCCTTGAGCATAAATAAGAAATGGCCATGAGGAGCAGGAGAAAGACAAGTTAGGAGAACCAGGAACAGCACCAGGAGCTGAGCAGAAACAGGAGGAGTAAATGCAAGAGCCAAAGGAATAGCAGGAGCAAGAGCAGGGTGAGGCATCACCAGGAGGGATGAGCTCTGGAAGTCTGTATTCAGTTTACTGCTTTAACATATGTTTAGCCCTTGGTGGAAAACTGAAAAGGTACAGTGCTGCTGCCCCTCTTCTTGGGTGTGTAACAGAAAAGGTGAGCCTTGTGAAGGACATTTCTCCTTTTATGTCAGTCTCCTCCTTTTCCATTTTTACCTTTCAGAGATTGGTAGGTGTAGCCAAGAGGCAGAGAAGCAATACGTCCCCTTCCAGTGGTGATGGTTCAAGCACTTAGGGCCTGGCCAACACTCAGGGAACCGTGGTGTTTCTGTGGTGCTTGTGCAATGCAGTCTTTCACACTTTTAGCCCCTCGGTATCTGAAGAACTGGATTCTGGACGTGTGAGCAGGCAGGGGAGCCCCCAGAGTGCAGGGCGAAGGGCATGCTCCAGGCACCTGGAACAGCTCAGTCCTAGTGTGTGAGAACAGGCCCTGAGGTGCCATATGACTAAGCAGAGGCAGGTGGATCTAGGGTTGCACAGAGTGTAGGTGTAGCAGGACTTATCAACAAGCCCCTGAGTGGTTTCATGGGGAAGAAGACTGGTTGGACCCCTCCAGTTTGAGTCAGAAACTGCGACATATGTATGCGTTAGGACAAAATTTGCGTTATGTTAGCTGGCATGGATTTGGTTTAACTTAAGCAGGCATCAAAGAATCAGGGACATTTTGAAGCCCTGTTCTCCATATACCACTCTAATAGTTTCATCTACTTATAATTTGCCTAGAAACTGTACATCTGGTATTATTTTGGGGCAGTCATGTCCATCTGCATCTGTTCATCTGGAGAAAGGCCACTTTCAGTAGGTGGAAGTTATTTCTCTTGTACTTGCTTTCTGAAAGTCATTCTATTCCAGCCTCCCATGAGCTTTGGGAGTTTCATTCCTGAAAGTCCCCTGTCTCCCCAATCCCTTCCTTACCTCGTTCTTTGCCTCAGACTTCTAATTCCCCTTGGTGCCTTGCTACCAAGAGAGGATCTCTTCATGTCCACTTCCTTGGATGATACTTGTAGTAGTGGAGAGAATGATGGTGACTTATTTTCTATAGGAGTGAATTGCTTTCACCAGCCTCACCTGGTGAGAAAACCTGGGTTTAGAGATGAAATTCTTTGTAAATGTACCTTTTCTCCAAGTGTAAGTTGTGAACAATTACTCCCTGTGTTTAGGAGGCTGTGATGCAAGGTGCTGGCATGCAACTGAACAAACTGTCTCTAGAACCTGGTCAGAGAGATATAGGTGTTCTGGTATGTGTGTGGATTTCTTTGTGGGCAGAGGTTCTAATAGACTAGAGTTGTGTTTTTCTTGGAGGCAGGCTGTTGGATATTCAAGGATATCTATATAACAATAAAACAAAAGCAGTTCAAATTGTGGAGAGATAGGCAGCACTGATTTAAAAACTCTGTTCCAGATAGACAGTAATTATGGAGTAAGACACAGGCTCCATGCCAAGACCCTAGAGGCTACCTGCCTTGCCCTGGCCTTCTGGATTCTCACTTCCTCTTCCTGTTCTGGTTTATAATAGGCCAGAGTCTTGTCTTACACCACTGTACCTATTTGGGGTATCTGAGAAGTCATGTTGCTGTACTTGGCAGCCCTTGTGGGCCTGTACCACCTTGTGTGCTAGTACAGGGAGAGGCACATGGTGAGCCACCTCCAAGACAAGTATGTCTTCATCATGGGCTGTGACTCGGGCTTTGGGAGCCTGCTGGCCAGACAGCTGGACATACGAGGCTTGAGGGTACTGGCCGCGTGTCTGACAGAAGAAGGGGCTGAACAGCTGAGGAAGCAGACCTCAGAACGGCTGGAGACAGTGATCCTGGATGTCACCCAGACTGAGAGCATTGCTGCAGCTGCTGAGTGGGTGAAGGAGCATGTGGGGACAGAGGTACTACCCAGATTCCTGTCTGTGTCCATTGGTCTGTTCTCTGTGTGTGAAGGGAACACGTGTTGTGTGTTCCCTGGTGAGAGTTTAAAGGCATCTTGAGGAGGTGGTGCTTGAAGTTAGACTAAGTTCCCTCCCCTCCCCACAGTGCTAGCTCAAGCCCCTTCTGTCTCCTGCTGCCCTTGGAACCACTAGTCTTGGTGAGAGGTGCCCTGCTGGGAATCTGGCCTCTCTGTCCAGATTTCCTCTGTCCTCTGCCTGCCTTTCTAAGCAGAATTCTTGTGTTACTGGATGCTGAGTGCCTAGGTAGACATGGGGTGTCTTCCAGGAGGAGGGCTGGGGACTGTTTCCCTGGGCTGTATGGTGGCTGGGGATATGCTGGTGCTGAAACTTGTTACTGGGTCCCCAAGCTCCTTCACCTGCAGAGCCAAGATCTTCCCATTTTCAGAACAGCTATGAGATTCAGAACTGGTTTAGGAAAGCCAAACACTGGGGTCACTTTTACTTTCTCTTTCACTACACTATTTTGTCTGTATTGTTACTGAGAAAGAAAGGAGCATTGGTTTATTTCATGCAAGAAAAAGGTCAAGTTTGACTATCCAAAACACACACATTTTATGTCTAAAATCATAACAAAATGAGCCAATTATCTCATTATTCAGAGAGAGATATTTTGTTGGATTATATTTTGTGCACAGGTCATATGTCATCTACTTACTTTGTTGCTGAGCTATATCCCCGGCCCTGGGGGTCCTGCTTCCTTTCTCTTTCATTACACTGTTTTGTCAGCATTGTTACTAGGGATGAAAGGACCATTGCTTTATTTCATTGAAGAATTAATGTCAAGTATGATTATTGTCAAAAACACAAGAAAGCATAAAATCCTAAGAATTATTCTTCATCAACCAGGATTAAATACCATTAAAAGGTAGACTTACATGGAGTTTTTTTTTTATCAAACTTACTATTTATTGGATTATATTTTTTGCACAGTTTAAACTCATTCAGATAACAAATGAAGAGGAGCGGTTTTACTACCTGATAAAGTTTTCATTAAATAAATGCAGTTAGTGATTTAGACTACACTATTGTGTGATATAGCTCCGCTTCTTTGAATGCACAGAAAGGCTAGATGTTAGAACTGTTTAGACATTTCATGGTCATAAATGCTACTACAGTAAACTTTTACTTACTTAAATCTCTATAGACACCTACGTGGTTGTGTTTCTAAGATAAGGTATGTTAGTAGAATATATTTCCCTACAAAAGCAGGGTATATTTCTGAGCAGAAGCAGCTCATGAGCCCTGGGTCAGCTGTTCCACATTGTTCAGCTAAACCTCTTGCCATAAATCAAGTGGTTCCCTACCCATGTTGCATGTTGGGAGGAAAAATGCTCTTTGGTCCTAGTGGTGGGACCCGGGCTTTCTGGAGCAGCTACCCAAAGAGCAGTGATCTGGGGAAGAAACAGGCTGAGCCAGGATGACCTGGGTGAGAGGGAAGAGGGTACCATTCCCTGTGGCTGAGTGCTGAGGTAGGTATTGGGGGTGGGGGGTGGGAGCCTAGACCCTGTTTTGACTCTGCTGTTGAGTTTTGCAAGCACACTCTCTGGAAGGTGGTTCAGTATCAGTGCCTCTGTTTGAAGGTAAGTTTCCTGAGGATAAACACTCCATTCTTTTTCAAATTCTCCAAGGAGGTCATTGATTCTTTGTTTCATAGCAAAATTCTAATGCTATGAAAAGTTGGTCTTGTTTTGTTTTTCCTTTTCTTGTGTTCCTTATCTTTCTATTCATTTATTTCTTCTATTTTTTTGCTTCTCTTGATAGATAGAATAGCACCGTATAAAGGTGCTCAGAATATCTGAAACA
The DNA here is from genome assembly GCA_004027455.1 of Hydrochoerus hydrochaeris. Taxonomy (NCBI): domain Eukaryota; kingdom Metazoa; phylum Chordata; class Mammalia; order Rodentia; family Hydrochaeridae; genus Hydrochoerus; species Hydrochoerus hydrochaeris. The sequence continues at coordinate 20,234 of PVLA01015521.1, forward strand.
ATAAATTGTCTATATTGATGGTTTTAGTTTGTAAGAGACCAAAGGTAGTTTGCATGGTAATGGATGCACACTATTCTTTCAACTCCTATTGTCATAATAAAGAAATGTGAGGTGACTTCCTGCTACCTCCTAGGCAGTGAGCCGGGCCATGAAGAGGCAAAGACAGAAGGCATCAAGTCTGTCTGTCATCCAGCAGCTACACATTGTGTAGCCCGAGTCTTGCAGATACTGGTCTGTGTTGTGCCTTGTCCTTCTTCCTTCCCAGGAGAGAATGTTTCTGCATTGCTGCAAGGTGAATGTGAGCCATAACTGTGACCACAGATATATACAGTGTGGCTCACTCATCTTCCCACTGTTTCCAGGACTGGGGCCTGGTGAATAATGCTGGCATCTCCATTCCCACTGCTTCCAATGAGTGGCTGAGCAAGCAAGACTTCGTGAAGATACCCAATGTGAATCTGGTGGGGGTCATTGAGGTAACTCTGAGCCTGATGCCCTTAGTGAGGAAGGCGCAAGGCCGCATGGTCAATGTCTCCAGTGTCATGGGCCAGTTGTTGCTCTATGCTGATGGCTACTGCATCTCCAAGCATGGTGTGGAGTCCTTCTCAGATAGCCTCAGGTACTGTACAGGGGTGGTTTCTCTAGTGTTCCTGTTCCCATTGTTTTGGCATAGCCCATTTCAGGGTTTAAGGGAGTCCTAGCCTGAGAGATCTATCTTGGAGATCCTTCCCTCTGGGCTTGGGACTGTCTCACTTGTCCTCTATGGGTTTATGTGGTTATTTGTTGGGAGCCACCATTCCATGTCTTGTGTAGAGAAAAGGCCTGAGCTAAGTTAAACTTCTCCTCCCCTGGAGGAAGATTCACAGATCGAAAGTCCCTGAGTTAGAATTGGAACAGAGATGATTTGGGCCCAGAGCCAGACAGATGACCTATATGAGTCAGCTGGAGTGAGGTTTTGTTACCCAGCTCAGCAGATGATTATTGGAGTTTTGTTTGCATGCATATGAAATGTTTTCTTGCACAATATTAAAGCTGCATTCCTGAGTTAAGAACTTTGGCACATGTGTGAGAGGTAGAACAGAATGATCAGTGTCATCTCTTAGAGTGGTTGTGCCCAAATCAGCGTTTGTGACCATGGCAGCTGCAAGGTTCATGTAGGTGTGCTTGACAGGTGGGCACATGTAGGCTTGTTTAGGGCCTATGGCTCTGGACAGGTGTGGACTACATCCTGTTTGCAGGATGCCCCCTGGAAAGGAATGGATTACAGGGGTCCCCTTTGCCAATCAAAATCCAGAGACCCTGCTATCCACAGGGCAGATGTGTCTCAGAGTATAGATTCCTAGAACTAAATTGAAATTGAGCCATATTCCCTAGATGACAGAGCAGCTGGTGAGATTCCTGGGACAGGAGAGTTGAAAGTTGGGCTTGATTGTAGCGGAGGTGAGGTGGCCCAAGCCTGGAGATCCATTTCAAATGAAAGGAATGGGAATAGGAAGTTTATTTTTGCTTTTGTTTTTGACTCAGGGTCTACTTTATAGACAAGGCTATTCTCTAATCTTTGTGCTCCCACCTCAGCCTCAGAAACAGTAGTTCATGTGTGTGTGCTCAATGTCTAACAGTAGATAGCTTTTCATCAACAGGTAGGATTTAGACCTGTATGACCTGGTATAAGCAAACAAGGTTCACTCACAGAGTAAACAAGGTTCACTCACAGAGACACAATGCCATCACCATCATTTTTATCCCCTGCTGCTGCACATTGCAAATCCTAAACTTTCAAATTCCTCCTCTCCTAATCTTACATGAAAGTGTTGTTATTGGTATGTAACTGTGCTTTGCCTACCGAGACTGCTGATGTCTTTGCCTGCTGCCTTGTGCCTTGCAGGAGAGATCTCTCCTATTTTGGGGTGAAGGTGGCTATAATCGAGCCTGGTTACTTCAAGACCAGTGTGAACAGTTCTGAAATACTCTTGCCAAGTTTGAAGAAGCTATGGGACCAGGTCAGCTCTGAGGTAAAGGAGATCTATGGCGAGAAGTTTTTGGAATCCTGTAAGTGATCTTTGATGGCAAGGAGAGAAGCACACCCCTGTCAGGAATCCTTAGTGCAGCATTGATGTCTTCAACAGCATGAGGTTGCCCCAGACTCTGCTTCCGGACTAAGTGAGGACATTTAGTCCCAGTCCTTTGGAGCCACATGAGTTCTGGTCACCTAAGCAAGGATTCTGTCTTATTGGAACTTAGGGCAGTATTTCATCTAAACCCCTTATTATTATGAGGTTAAAATTAAGGAAGAAAGGAGATATGTGTGCACTCATGGCCTTCTGGGGTGAGAGGCAGCTTAATCCACAGGCTTGGCTAATTTCCAGTGTTCAAGAGATCTTCAATTTATGCATCTCAGATATTCCAGGAAGAGAGGTAGAGGTGTCTTGCTGTGGAACCCTAGTTTGTTATAAATAAGTTGTGGTAATTTCTGGGAAATTTAGCATTTGACTAGGCAAAGTTTCTGAGGGTGTGAATCCTGAATTTTTAGGCAAAACTTTTTCTCTATGTCGGTCCTAGCACAGGAATGGTTGGACATAGAAATATATCTGGATCATTTCTCATTTTCTATAGACCTCTATTATCTGCGATTATTGGAGAAAGTGTGGAAATCAGAGCTCTCTTCAGTCACGGACTGCATGGAACATGCACTGACTGCCTGTCACCCTCGCACCCGATACTCACCTGGCTGGGATGCCAAGCTCTTTTACCTACCCTTGAGCTACTTCCCCACATTCCTGGTGGATTTGTGTACTTGGGCTCCCCAAAGCCAGCGAAAGCCCTGTAAAGCTAACTGTTGGGTATGTGGTTGGGGAAGATGGGTATTGTGTGTGGGTTAAGACATGTCAGGGAAGAGCAGTGAGTGGAGGAAATCAACTTTCACACACTAGGGTATTTATCCCATCTTCTTGGTACAAAGGATTTTCCTCAGATATTACTCAAGACTGGTGAAGTGAGAGGGAAAGAGTTAAGGACTTCTGCTGAGGAATAGGGACTCAGTGTCACTCACTGCTGCCCAGTTGACTTAGATATCTGCTGATGGCTCTGAGCAACATGGCCAACCATGAGGGATCTACACATCTGGGGTGGCTGGGATCATGCAGAAGAACCCACAGCCCACATCTCATTTGCCCCTTGCCTTCCTCCTGATGTGCATCAGTTGTGGCTGCTGTCTATCTCCCCACAGCATAGTCATGGCCTGGGGTATGGAGTGTTGAGATGGGGGGGTATGAAGCACTGGTCTATTCCCTTGGGCCTGAGGTATTGGTTGAAAGGAAGGTTTGTCTGCAGGGATCCAGGCAGAGGACATACAAACCAAATTTTTTTGTTCATCTTGAAATCATGGCTTTCTTTTTATTTCTTTTGTTTCAGAATAGAATGGTTTTGGTGCTTGAAGAGATCCCCCATGCCCCATGATTTGAAACACTGCTTGGAAGATAAGTGAGGTATGGTGGTAAGAGTCAGGCACCATCATGAAATTCAAGGGAATAGAAGGATGACTTGGGGAATGAGTAGACAGTATAATTTGAATTATCTCTGTCCTTTCTCAGGCTTTCATGTTCCCAAATGGGGAGCAGTTATTTCCCTTCCAAAACATCTTAGTAATCAAATTCATAGAAGTAGACAGTTGAATGTGCAAGCAAAGAGTGAGGATAGGCAGGTCCTACATACCTTTGTTTGCATAATACCTTTTGGGATCTGGGCCTTGATCCCCAATCTCTTCAACCAGTGTATGGTGAAGGCCCAAATGAATGAGTCAAGCAGTATGATCTTTAGGGCTCCAGTAGTACCAAAATCCTCTGTAGTGTTCATGACTCTGATAGGTGAGTCTGACAGTACCTCTGGGTGGTCAGTATTTATGCAACACAAGGAAGGGGTTGAATGGAAAACATAGGGAACCTGAGCAGGATCTTGGGAGGGGCTTAAGGACCCTTCCAAGTAACAGATGATGCTAATTAAGGAAAACTATCCTAGAAGAAAGTGTCTAGGTGTCCTGAGATATGGCCTATCTTGCCCCCTGAGGTATCTCTTCCTTCTCAGTTCAGCCATGCCTGGGCCATGCCACAGCCCTGCGTGTGTATTCAGCTTCAACAGCTCCAACAAGTACCACCATCCCATGACCCTCAGCGACAAATCCTCCCTCTAAAGTCATTGTAATTTTGACCAATGCCATTCTTCAGGTCCCTGCATCTGTTCTACTCTCACCCTCCTCAAGTGGCACTGATACAGAGCTACTTGTGGACAGGAGTCTTTCGTTTTCTGCTCAGTCTTTGTCGAGCAAGTCTTGTGTGCAAGGTAGCAAGCTGAATTATCCTTGACTTCCTGAGAGCTGTTGCAGTGTTGTGACGATGTTCTCATGTGTAGGCTGAACTGAGCATGTGTATACAGAAAGCCACAGAGATTCCTGGGCTAAATAACAACTGCAATTGTGAGGTACCTCTCCAGTAAGTTAGTTTCTTTTCCTTCATAAAGCTTTAAGATATCATTAGAGAACCTCATGTATTTGAAAACCTGGAAGTTATAACCCCCATTGCAGAGCCATTCATTTCATATTTGAGTGATACTTAGAAACATTAATGTCCTATTTTTTTTTTTTTTT